>WHPZ01580538.1:4666-23072 GCA_016617965.1 Macrosiphum rosae
AACATGGTATTTGTCCACCTTTTGTAATTTGTTTTATCTTCAAGTAATAAAATAATATAATTCAAACTTACCTATGATATAGATATACGATATAGATATATTAGATTAAAACACGTTTAAACCGATATGTAGTTATAATAGAAATACTATTATAGACATTTGTATATATTTAAGAATCGATCAGCGTAATTAACGTACACCATTTATTACATTCAAATATCGATCGGCGCAATATTGACGTACACAATTTATAACATTGGAATATCGATCGGCGCAGTTGATAGTTACCTTTTTCCTATACCATAATTTTTCTTTCTTTACCTGCGATTTCCGGCGCAATTGATATATGCCCAAATCAAACAGGTATAATAAGCAATAGATCATAAGTCATTATAATTTGAAGAAAATAAATAAATACTAAAATATATTTAATAGTAAAATAACAAAACACTCATATATATATATATATATATACCCACATATTAAACATTATTATGAATAAAAAATTTACAAAGTTATAATATTTTTTGTGTCTCCTCAAAAGTATCAAATTTTGACTTAAGCCCTTTCTCTTAAAAACCGTCCAATTATATATAGTATGCATCGTATACTATTTTCGTATAATTGTACTATTTATTTAATCTCAGAGGCTCGCGAAGTCGCGCTAGTGCTGTTGCTGGAGAAACTAATAATATAACCGTGGTTATATTTATTTATTGTTTATTATAAATGGATTATGATTCACGGACATGCCTTGGTGCGGTGTTATTGGTTTCGGATATGTTATTTTGTACTTTTATCGGTTTTATTTTTTGGGTACCTACTCTATTATATCAATTTTTCATTTGATTATTAAAAATATAAATTAGGTACCTACCTACAATATATTTTATTGACTTTTGAAAAAAAAACAATTTTAAAGCGGTGAACCTAAAAGACGGAGAAAAATGTTTAAAACAATGAATTAAAAAAATATAAAGGATTGATGAATAATTTTGTATTCAATTCACGTAACTGAGGTACCTGATTCATATTTGTGTCATTTTAATTTAGAACAATATAGACAATATACAGCCATTATCATATTAATGATATTTATTATTAATTTATATTATACTAGCATAGAAGCATACATTAATGAATAATGATTAATACATCATATCTAAGAGTGGTATAAAAGATATGAGAACAGTGAGTGAATGTATAATTCCATAATTTACCTATTAAATTATGGAGTTTAAATTTTGTGTTTTTTAGTTTGTTTAATATATCAACACGACGATCAAATAAATAGGTAAGTGTAATGTCGAGAAATTTTTATTTGAAGGGGCCTCCAATTGGTAGTTGCGCCTTGGCTTCCTGAGACTTAGATCCGGCACTGATTAAGAGCGCATGCATCTCATAAACTCAAACAAAACTAAAAGTGAAATTTTCCATAATTCGAGAGTATTATTATTGCCTCGCGCATTTAATATTAAAAGATTATATTATTTTATTTCGACGAAATAAAAAATATATAGATTTTACGAAAGTAATTATTAATAGTAGGTAAACTTACTATATTATGTAATATTATATTCTGTATTAATTGTTGTGACTAAATATATCATGAGTTATAATATTTATGACTTCCTATTCGGTTCAAGATTTGTATGTTTTTTTTAAATAAAAATGTTCTTATTTTTTAACGCAGACTGCAGAGTAGGTAGTAATTCAACAGTCTTATACTTTTAATATTTCACAGCGTATTGGTATTTTATTTTACTTTAGTACGTATACTAATCTATTGCTTGTATTGGGTATTATTATATACGATGCAATGTAATTTATTAACAACACAATATACTTTTTTAAGAAATCGTTATTTTATATAAAATAAAAAACATACACCCTTAAGCATTAAACCCTTAAAAGCATTAACGATGATATGTTTGATTTCCATTACATGTAATTTGTCAATGAACTTATACTTTATACTTTTGTAGTGTGTAGGTGCCTGTCCAATCATCACGAGTAATTTTGTACAAATAAAAATTCAAATAACTAAATACCCCAAATATTAGATACCTAGATACCTAATATAAGTTTATTTATGTATTTTTTTTATTGATTCTACTTCATTCAATATGTAAATATTTGGCATGGTTAATTAAAACTTCAACATTTATATATCTTGTATGTATTATGATCTATATTACATAATATTATAATTCAACCACGAGGCATACCTAGTGATATAAATAACTTGAGTATCTTTATAGTCAAATATTTCATTAATTAAACTACTTATTTAAAAAAAATATGATAAGTGATTTTTATAATAATATTAACAAACATTATCGTTATTGCTTAAAACGATATTTTGATTATTTTAAATACAAATGCTTTAAACTTTATCCGAAAATAACCACATTTTTAAATATTACTTTAATATTAACCAAATGATTTAAAACTATTGTTAATGTTAAAGTTTTTTTTTTAATTTAGTGAATAATTCTATTGTCGAGAACTTCTAAATTTTTTCAAAACCTCATAAGATCACTGCTCAATGATCACATAAAATTAATATGAGTTACATTCAAAATTGTAAACACTGATATTATCAATGAAATAGGATGTAGTGTGTGCCCCATGAGAATTTACTAATTTAAAGTGGTAGGACAATGGAAACTCCATTATCCCACTATTCTAAATTAGTAAATTCTCACGGGACCATCTGTACGTCACTAAAGAATAAATAATACAAACAACGTTAAAGAGCATCCTGTGTTGGACATTAATTTATTGTTTGTATTCGATTTTTTTCAGTAGGTATTTACTTTTAATAATCAACGAATAAAAACAAACCATCCAAACGTTGATAACTAAGTTATATTTCACAAAAAAAGTAAAAAATTAAAACAATTGACAGTACTAATATTATAAATATTTGTTGTTTCTCACTAAATAAATGTATACATCATTCACAAGGTAAACGAGTTGTTGACAGTAGTTACAAGGAAAGTGAATAGATTTAAAATCAAGTATTCAAGACAAGTATTCTCTATTCTATACAATAAAAATATAATTTAAACATACATTTGTTGAAAATTTGTCTCTGATACAAACTATTAAATTATTTTACTAGAAAATATATTTAAAATTATACTATACGACATACGTCTATAATCTATATATGATATATAATATAATAACAACATTATAAATGATTACATATTATTATAACAAAACAAATTCAAAATAATCAAGATTATTTATATAGGTACGAACAAAATGTCGATTCATTTTAACTTTTTTCGAAATTCTCTGAAAAAAAAAAAAAAACAAAAATTCAAAAAATTAAGCGGTAACTTTTTACAAACCTGAAAATAATATTTAACTATTGCAATTGAGGTATTAAATGATGGAATAATTATTGATAAAATATTTTGACAGTCAGCTGTAGAAAACTGGTAAAGGTATATTTGACAAACAAACATAATAATGTCAGATGATAATAAATTTAATTAATAAATCGCATAATTTTCAGCAGGATTAATTGATAAAAATATGGTTTTTTGCATTTTATGAACGTTTTAATGTGTAATAACCAGTAGTTTGTATAATTCAAATTGGTATAATATTTTCGGTTTTATTTAAACGTATGCGTACATAATATTATACTTCTTATTATAGTTTGAAATATTTATTTTTATATTTTTCTTATAAGTTATTACTCGTTACTTGTTATTGGTATATCGTTATTTATAGTTAAGAAAATAAGAAAATAAAAGATATCCAGGATTATTTATTAGTGTAATACAATACACATAATTTTGTAAAAAAAATATAATTTCAAAATAACGTTATTCATTTTTTATTTTAAGTAACTAAATAAAGATTTTAAAATAACACTTTATGTACATAGAAAGTTGTTTTTCAAAAAATCATAAATGTATCGGTTCATTGATAAATTGATAGGGTAAACGGACTATGATACATTTTATACATATATGTACCTACCTACCTATAAATAATTATAAACAGATATTAGACTATTTTAAAATATGGCGTTTCGATACTATTATTTAACATAAATAATTGCATTAAACAATTGTCAGCCAGATGTCAGAAGCTTATCATAAATAAAAATAAAATATTTCATTAAAATAATATTATTTTACTTCCGATTTTCATAATTGAATTTAAAAAGAAAAACGCACAAACCATTTACTAATTTGATTTTAAATACTACAGACCTTTATTCACATTGGTACGAACAGATATAAGGGGGAAATGTGTTTTTAATTTTTGTAATGTTTCTATTTCGTGGCTGCGAAATAATTACACTGAACAATGTTACAAATTTAATCGTGATTTGCCATATATACATTATACCTGGTACCTATAGGTATACCTACTGTAATAATAGTTGTACTATATTGTACTATCATCCTTATAATTTCGTGAATCGCGTTCGGATATAACATTATCATCGCATAATACATATTATTATATGTATATATACATATAAACATATTTAATATTATAAATATTATAAAATACATAGTTGAGGACTTGGGCGGATAAACGATAATGCGTGACTATTGCTTGAGCAAATTGTTATTGTTCTTCGTAATACTTTGAACGACACACTTACATTCGAACACTCACCACAGAAATAATAGCACGACAGAGATCATAATTATATTCCCACATTCATCTAATCCTGATAATATTTTAATACCTATATACTCGTCCAAGTGGTATACCTACGAACGTCGTAATGACGTTATAATATATCGGTCGAAGATAGAAGTTGCGTGTAAAAATTATAAAAGTATCATAACTATTACATACCTGATGTTGTTTATTGCTTTTTCGATGCAAAATCGCACTAAAATCACAAAACGAATAGATATTGAAACGTCTGAAAAAGTAAAACTATGACTATGGAACACTCTACGACTGATTTCTGCAACCGATTTTATAACACGCGTTACACAACTTACATCATCGGTCTCCCACCAAAACAGCACACGTCTCGGTATCGTCATGAGTATATATTATTATATTATTATTTTGCTGCTATGCGAAGGTCAATCAGTTGTCCGACAGTATAATATTGTATGGTAACACTCCTTAATTGAATCTCAAATGCACGCATGGTTGCTCTGGTACCACAGTTTTTGAATTGTTTTCAATCATATAAGTACGACTTGTACAAGGCACGAAATATTTAATTTCAAATTGTTAATTAAACATTGTCTTTTTTAATTGTATTAAATTAGTTTAACAACGATTTATCATTGGAAAAATCATGATGACCAGTATATCCATTAACACGCAATACGTTACAAGACTGTGTATTTTGAGTATACAATTAATTGTATCCATTCAAAACACAATAGTTATTGGTTCAAGAGGATATTTTTAGATTTGTATTTATTGGAACGATAGTCGTATGTTTTTTTCAAAAAGTGGCTTACAAACAATCAAAATAATAACTTTCATTATCTACATTTTTGTACATAATTTTTAATAGATTTTCATGTAATTTCTGATACACATAATTTATTTTACAGATACTTAATCAACACATATTAATATCATTTATTTATGAATGCGTATAGTTTGATCTATATTTATGTTCAATAAGAGGACTCAATACTCGAATGATTTCATGTCCATCGACCTTAAAGGTAAGAATATTATCTATGTTTGTACTTGAAGTAGTTATTTTCCAATATTATGATTTTAACAGAGTTAAAATCGTTTTTATATTGCGATAATTTACATACTCATAACTATCGAAAAATTCAAATATATTTTAATTTAATATATTTTTTACTTATTATCTATTATTGTTATTTAATGTTTAAATTAATCGTAATTGATGTCCAGATTTCAGGATTAATTTATCTCAAGTCATCGGAATACCATTGACGACGGTCTTCGCCATCAAGCTGAATCATTGTCTTAATCACTTAGCTCTCACACTTATTATAAAACTATTGTATTTTTAATAGTTTTCAAAGTTTATTTATTTTAATACAATTTATCAATAAGAATAATACCTATGCAAATAGCTTATACACTTATGTGGATAGTAAAATAAGAATTCTAAAAACTTTCGACATTAAATTATTTAGGTTACCCCATTTCTAAAATGACAATTTGATAGCAATAAAAACAATTATACAATATAAAAAAAGTTTAATACAACTTCAATTTTCAAAATATCGTGTATTTATAGTAATATTTACTTTATATTAAAATAACTAACCATTAATTTCATACTAGTTATATGATAAGTAACTAACAATATTATTTTGTATACACCATATTTTATATCTAGCTAATAGTTAATTTGTTAAGTAATATCATTCATTTTATAGTATACACACAATATTATAAAATCGATGGTAATAATATAGTTACATTAAACAATTCATACATTCAAATTGCAAACTAACTTATTTACATTATATAGCGGTAACACATTTATTTATTTAAAAAACTTTATAAGTAGGTACCTACTTAATATTTATTTATTTCACTTGTTTATTTATAATAAAGTTTATGAAATTCAAGTACGCATATACTATTAATTGAAATTTGAACTTTTTTAATTCACTACGTTTTCAAAAAACCGTCATAATAAAATCACGAACTTCGTGAAAGGCATGACTTCGAATTTAACATGTATATAACTTTAAACGTGAAAAATTCAAAATTAATTTAAGTTTTAAGTTTTATAAAACAAATAATATAATATACACTTACCTATATTGTTGATAGAACATAGCCACCTACGTACGCGACTTTTTTTAATAAAGATGTATAGCCAATGGCTATAACGTATAAGTCACTAATATTACTCAATTACTTCAAATATAAATAGTTTTTTTTTACATATTTTAATTAAGAACGACTCAATTCCCATCGAAAAACGTATTTTGTAAGGCCTCCAACTGTAATTGTTCAAACAAAACCAATTAACAAAATAAATATTTATATTCTAAATGGTTTTTATTTTTTATTATCAAAAGCTACTTACTGAGAAACGTTCCTAATAAGAAAATTATTATTTTGTTATTTTATCATAATTTAATGTATAGTTAATGTTTATGCAAATTAAATATAAATAATTTGATTTGGTCAATGTATAACTTTTTATTATAATGTAATACACTTAAATGTTTAAAATTATTTTTGATTTACAACCTTAAAAATTCATATTATATATGATATGAATTGATATAAAATGCATTATTAATTCACAATCTGTAGAAAACATAAATTATATTCGTAATTAACATAGTCAAATAATACTATTCTCTTTATACAATTGAAATTTGGTATTGATTTTTGAATGTATGATGACTAACGAGTAACAATAAATTAGGTTATTTATTTGTTTAGTTTTTATTCTCCGAAAAATAATACCATACACGATAATATTACACAGTTTGTGCATCATAAAGTGATAAAATGCTACACATTAGTTGTATAAATTTATAACTAACAATGAACCTAAATATCAAGTAAATGTTATTTTTCATTTTTAATGCTCTGCAGATATTTTATTAAATACACATGCGACATGCTTAAAAACATATATATAGCATAGTATATATTGTATAGTAAATATTAAATAGTATATAGTATATAGTATAAAGTAAATAGTATACTTGTATCCAATGTCCAGTGCAGCCCCCGGCCCCAGGTAACCTTTGCTTTCCCATTATAACCTTTGCATGCGTTGAGATATTTTATAGGGTGGCATCAAAGCAAAGGCACTTTAGTTACCATGTTATTACTGTTTATGGGTTAGCAAACAATATTTTAAAATTAATTCAACTGATAACTCGGAGCATTTAAAAACGGGGCAATAATGTAAGATATAGAAAATAGGATAACAATATATAACATACTTAGTGCACAGAAAATACGACTCAACAATAATATTATATTTATGGCTTATTATCATTTCCTATATGTATATTTTATATTTAGCTATAGTAATAATACATTTAAAGTACCCCTTTGCCTGAACTGGTTTGAAGGTCAGCAGACAACGATTTTATAACTGCTCCTACTACCTCGCATGATGACTATTCAAGACGCCGTGCAAGCCCGCCTTTTAGGTAAACTCTAAAACAAGCTTATACTGCTGGTGGGGGGTGCTAAAGGTTTTCGAATTAACGAAAGACTCTCTCGCAGGTATTTACCCTCGCGGAGATAAGAATAACTTTTCTAACCCAACTCTCGTTCTTTTTAATTTGTATATATTATACATATAGCCAGAGATATAGGTACCTACACGTACGCTACACTCATTCGACGACTATATGACGAGGGATTCGGGTGCAGAAACCTTTTCGAATAATACACACACACACACCGGCACAAATGCTCACTAAACACACAGTGGCGTTTAATTGATGAGGGCATTTCGGAACTGTATACATTATACACGCCGTTGCCGAGTCGAAAAGAAATGGCGTTAGAAATGGAAAATTCATAGCCGCGCGCGCCATCGTCCGCCCCCCCCCCCTNNNAACCGCCCCCGACGATATTGTCGTATACACATTTATATATATATATGTTTGTATATATATGTATATATATATATATATATATGAATGTATGTATGCGTATGCGTATACGCGTACATGCGTATATATTATATGGAATATTTATATTATACACTACACAGTCATTGCGCTGGCATGCGAGATCGCGTTGAATTATTCAACGCTCCCTATAGCCCGGTGCGTTAGAATGATCGGCTCTCCGCTCGCACCACTACCAGTTACCACTATCTAAGTATAATATATACCTATATATAATATGTTGTATACAACTATAACCACTACTAAGGTGGATTAAATTAAGTTTTATTTAATTTGTGCTGTATACTGTACCCGCGGCTCGTCCGGGCATACGTTATTTTCAATCGTGTATTAGTGTAATAGGTATAGAAGATATAGGTTTAGTATATTTTAAATATTTGTTCTTGTACTCAAATACGTCTTATTTTTTAGATTCTGAGTGGAACGATGGATGTATTGATGTTACAATGATGTGTGTGTTTTTTTTTTAACTTTTAATTTTTTAATTTTTTTTTTTTTGTGTCTGTCATTCACGGTTTGGGGCAGTAAAATTGCTTCGATTTTCTTGAACAGTATCTTGTTCGATGGGAAAGTGAATCTAGTTGGTGCATTCGGGAAGTCAAATTTTAAAATTACCAATAGTTTTCCCAAGAGCCGGGAAAAACCACATAAAAATTAAGGAAAAACGGGAATTTTTACTCAAAATCAATTTTAGTTTTTGGTGTAACTCTAAAACAAATGAGTGTAAATAAATAAAATTTTCAATGGTCATTTATATTTGCATTTTCTATACAGGATAAAATTTTCAAAATATTTTGAGCTGTTTACGGATATACTCAGTTTCTAACTTTCTTAGGTTATTTTTCTATGAATGTCAATAAAACTTTATTTGTTGGTAGGTAAAAAAGCTTGAAAATTTAATACAAAGCTCCTATTATGTTGCTACAAATGACGTTTGAAAAATATTAAAAATTCCTAGTGACATTTTTTTTTATAAGCATTTAAAGCATTTAAATACTGACAAAATACGAAAAAAACACATTTTGAAAAATTATTTTTAGATAGAAATTCATAAAAATGTTTCTTTTTAAATCTAAGATTACAAAATGTAATACAAGATTTTCATAAATTCTACTTTTACCAAAAAAAAAAAATGTCTACCAGAAAGTGAAATTAAATTTTTATGAGCATCTTAAATTCATAATTTTACAAAATTTGTTATTCACTCGATTTCTCATGTAACGATTTTCTTATGTTGATATAATTCAAAAACGAATGGCTCTAGATACATGCAAATTTCACTGAATGTTTATTTTATTAATTCTTATACTTGATAAAATTTTCAAAATAATTTGAAGCTTTTTGAGCTGTTTATGGACATTTTCAGTTTTCCATTTTTTTATTTTATGAATATCAATAAAGTTTTATCTGTTGTGCCAAAAAGTGTAACAATTTAATACAAGGATCCTGATATATTTTTACAATAGCAGTTGAAAAATATTAAAAATACATTGGCACAATTTTTTTTATAAGCATTTAAAGATCAAATGTTGACAAAATTTATCAAATTAAAAATTGAATAATTATTTTGTAGTTAAAAATGTATAAAATGTTCAACTTTTATATCTAAGGATTGAAAATTTAAAACAAGATTCCATGTAAATAGTTAATTCTGTTACCAAATAATCTAAAAAATACACGAGCACAGTTTATTTTTATAGTCATTTTTAAACTCAAATTTGGACTAAATTACATAATAAAAAACCTAGAACAACTATTTTGGTTATTTTGTTGTGATTGTATTATATTATTCTTGGGTACTTGAAATATCTAAACTCTAAAGTGTACTATTATATTATATCTATGATAGTATCACGGTTTGTTATTGATGTATAACACGTTATAAGTACGTAATGGATATTGTGATATGATTAATTTGGAAATTGTTATAGGTCAATTTTTTTTTAATACTATAGATATGTATATAATATGTCTTATACCTAGACTGACATACCGCCTCCGCTCAGAATTGTTTTTCTTAAATTTATCATTGAATTCAAATTTAATACCATCCATTATACACTATACAGTGACCCACTTGTAACCTACTGTACAGCAGGGCACCTTTTTTTTTAATTTAAATATATTCAATCTGTTTACAAAATAAAAACTAGTAATAAGGATAACATTGAAAAGTTACTTTTCAAAAGAATGTACAAATATATGAATCGCGTGAAGAGGAGACCGTTCATTAACAAAACCCCGGACAATTTTTTTCCCCTATTTAAGGAAATCTCTAGACCAGTTTCTTTTTGATCGACGCTGTATTTGTGGTAATGTAAGAGAGGACATGTGTCATGTTTTGAATGAAGGGGTTTATGTGGCTTGTTAATTTTGAAAAGGGAACTTTTATAATGGCTTTTCGCAAGCTCGTTTACTGTTTGTATTTTTATTTCAGTATGGAGGGCTGCATTTGATATGTACCATGGGTACCAGTGATAAGTCTTAAGGTAATAATTGACTGGAAGGCTTGAATAGGGCGAATGTTCGCGGGTTTGGCAGGGCCCCAAATTTGGATGCTGTACGTCTTATTTTATGATTTAAAAAAAATTTAATATAAATACCTAAATACCGAGTATACATTAATGCTAAATTCTTTGGTATTTGTTTCCAATCGGCTTGAATAACATCTAATATAAAATTAGATAGCCAAATCCTAATATAACGGTGTCGCATAGACAAATGAGTAGGTATACTTTAATTTTTTTTAATGTATTTATATATTTTATATTTGAATAGGTACTCATCGAAAAATATATTTACATATTATACGTATTCATTCACAGGTATACTCAGGTTTTTTGAATACATTACAAAAGTACTTACGACAGTTATAAGAGCTAGACAGTAGTATCAGTAACTAATAGTTGTAGAACTTAGAAAGCATGGTGCAGTACCAGGTACAGGTGCAATAGAATATTATATTATTGTTCTTTGTATGGTAGTGACTCTACCACTGCTTCTTTGCACAAGCCACGAGGCCACGAGCCTTCCTATATATATATATGTATATTATAATAAAGTATTTTATAATAGTAATAAGAATATGATCCATCAGAACGACTACACGCAGGACCACGACGCGTGTCGATCAGCCGAATTAAAAACAAAACTGCCGAAGTCATTAAATTGATCGCACCATGTCCGCCTTTATTCGGATATGTACATTGTACACATTGTACTCGTATTAAGTGGTTATTACTTAATATATTATCATAACCGTTTGGAGCCGTTGAACCGTGCAGGGCGCCGAGTAAATAAATTTCACTACCGGGCACCGGCCCATTTTTCTAGTCTTCCGTCGTATAGGGACTAATGTATACCGCTCGTACCGTCAGTTTGAAATGGGTTTTTACTGTTTTTATTACACTTCCTCTTACCTGCATCAAACCGCTGTGGTTAAATCGTAAGTTACGTAGTTTGGTCGAACTTTAAAAAAAAAAAAAAACTATCCTTGGCGATTTTATTTTCCACAGACAGCGTAAACACAATGGTATAAAATATTTTACAACTTGTATAATAATATTATGTATTAGGTACAAATTATGTGGTCCACGTCGTATAATACGAAGTACAAATTAATTATTCGTCTGGCGTATGAAATTATTAAGAATATTTAATAATGCAATGCAACTATTGATGATCAAAAAAGAACAGAGAATACTAATTCTTTGTGTATCATTATACATAATATAATTATAGCGAGGAACGATTGAACGAATATTGTGCAATACACAAAAATAATATATTATCTTAATAATTTGGGTATAATTTCTCACTGTACTTGTTACAATCGTAACGTCATTATGTACAAGGTAGGTACCTATACATCACTGCCCACATAAGTATACGCATCATAACGATGATATTATTATTAATTAAGTTTGAGTAAAGTGTGTGGCCTACAGCGTACGAACAGTGTATCGCCTATATAATACCAATAGAGTTGTATGAATTATGACTTTCGGATGATACTGTGTCAATGAATATTATGAGAACGCGATACCCGTTATTTGTGGTATCCGCCAATCGCTAACATAATACACCTACGCATAATTTTGTAAATGTACGCTGTGTTTAATCGAATACGACTATACAATATTTCATAATAAAACAATAAATATAGTAGGTAGGTAAGTAATAAATAATAATTGGAACATCTATATTATCAAAATGGTCGATAAAAAATAAAAAGTGGCTGAAAATATATCGGACGCATCCTATTATACATATTAAACATTAGTTTGATGATATTTTCAACGGCATAAAAGAAACATTTTCTATAATAAAACTTATACGGAAGAGTAAAAACATAAAATAAAAACAGTTTCTATGATAAAAATAAATACAGGTATCCATAGTTGCATATAGCCATATAGGTACATGTATATTGCATATGTGTATCTTTATACATTATTTCCATTGGAAATATATTTATAAATTGTACACCTCACACAAAATTGAATGTATTTAGGTACCTACAACATTTTTATTCATCAGAGCACTCAAATACCTAAAACAATTGATAACAATTAATAAAATTGCACTATTTTTTTAAACCTTTAAAGTTATAAAAATATGGACATAGGTACTACATAATATTAAAGCTAATTAAAACTAAAAATGATTTCATCGCATGAATTTTACTAATTTTTTTTAATAACTTTTTAATTAACATTGTAATCAATACCGAAAAAGCAGAGGTTTGAACATGACCGTTATTTTATTATTTAGCTTTATGGCATATATTTATTATTAGGTGCCAAATACTTTATTTTATTACTAAAACATTTATATAATTATCAAATTAAGTACAAGATATTGAGAGTTTAGATGAATATAAAAAAGCGGGGAAGCGCACAAACTTTGAGAAATATAAATACAATTAAAAAAAAGATATCTACTGAAGAAAAATTAAAAAGTGTATGAAAATATTGGGAAAATTATCATACTGAAAAAATACATTTAAGAATTATATAAAAAAGCGCGTAAGTGGATTTGGCTCTGATTTACAGTATGTTGCAAGTGGGTCCACTGTAATGGATGGAGTCAAATTTGAATTCAATGTTATCATTGTATACGAAAAACTATTCTGAGCGACGACGGTCTGTCAGCCTATAATATTACTAAGTATACTATATGATATTATTGTGGTTAAAGTAGTTTATTTAGAGATTAGGCATAAATATAACAGTAAGTTAAATTGATTTTTAAAAAAAAAAATGATGATGTCATTGTGTGTATACAAAATTTCAAGTACCCACGATTAATATTTTTAAATTACAACAAAATAACTAAAATTCTTTTTCTCGGTTTTAATAATATGTAATTTCATCCAAATTTGAAATTTAAATACTTGTAAAAAATAACTGTGTTTATATATTTATTAGATTTTTTGATTACAGTATGAACTATTAATTATGAGCATTCTTTTTTTAAATGTTCAATCCCTAGGTATACTAATTGAACATTTTTTAATTTTTAACTGCAATACATATTTTGAAAATTTTGAAGCTTTTTATATATGTTGTCAAAATATGAACTTTAAATACTCAAAAAAAAAAACTTTTATATTTATCAACTGCTCTTATAACAACTTATAAGGAGCCTTATATTAAATTTTCAAGCTCCTTGCCCCAACAAAAATTTATTTATCGTCAATAATTTAAAAAAAAAACTAATAGAACTTGAAATTTTCTTGTGATCTTAACCTCATAATAGCTCAAAAAAAAATTGCGAATAGTTTGAAAAATGTATGCATGGAAATTGTCAATATAAACATTCTGTGAAAATGTGTGTAGTTATTTTTTTAGACATACATTATAAAACAAAATCGATCTTCTTCAAAAACCAGGTTCGAGCAAAAATCTTAATTTTCCTTAATTTGTTGTTTGTTTTCCCTGCCGCTTTTGAAAGCTATTGAGAATTTTTTCCTTTGACCCTCTTCCCGAAAAGTACCAACTAAGTTCACTTTCTTATCAGAAAATATGCTGTTGAAGAAAATCTAAGCATTTGTACTTTCCCAAAAAGTGATGAAAGACGCAAATACAATTTTTTAAAAAACACACCTCATTGTAAAATCAATACGCTCAGAATCTAGAATTATAGTTTGATACTTCATTTACTATTATATAATATTTAATGACCAACCAACACAAACCAATCCATCACAACGTTAACTTCATGAACCTACTCCTAATCGTCACCCATACATAACGAGTAATGACATTAAATACACAACTAAAAGAATTTATTCAGAATAAAATGTATGTAAAATCTTTAATATATATAAATTATTTATTAATTTAAATTTTACGTGATAAGAATGATAAGATGTAATTAACTCCAAGTAAAAACTATTCAGTTAATAGTTTATATGTGTGAACACTGTATGCTTATTAACCTTCATAATAATAAAAAAAAAATGATCAAAGAAATAAGTTCATAATCTTTTCATATTATTATTATCATTACAAAGTATTCAAATCACAGTCTAATAATGTGAATAAAGTGACAAAGTTAGAACATAATCAGTCACTTCCAAAACAATACATAGGTACTTATTATGTCATTATTGTCATCACAAAAACTAAAATCTAAACTATAATCATTGTTCTTTCTTATCCATCACTATTCACTAAGAATGAATAATTAATATCATTAAAAAAACTTTTTGCTAACAATTTTATTTTTCATTTAAATTGTTCGTAGGTAGTAACTACCTTACGCTGAAAGTACAACAAACTATAAAGATCAAACAAAGCATGTAATTTATAAAATACGTTTTTAAAAAATTACTTAAATATTTCTTAGCAACCAAAACATATTAAAACACAAAATGTATGCTAAAAACCTGAATTTGTTAAGCAATATATGTATAGTACTTATGTTTAAATGTAATATTTATAATTCTGTTTACATTTTTTTATTAACTTTGATCATGTTTTTTGTTAGTGCTACGATAATGGTGCTTCACTTTAAAGTTAATGCATTTGATTAAACTACATTTTGTTTTTAATCAGTTTAGTACCTAACTATGTAAAATATATTCATTATTTTTATACTTTATTGGTAGTTCAATAATAATAACGAGCTATTGAACAATGGTAAATTGATCACATTTCATGGATATAGGTAGGTAGTTCACAATATCAAAAAAGGAATTTTCCTCTCTCTCTCTCTCTAATCGGATGCAAATAAATCATTTTAACGTTGTAGGTACTTACATTTAAATTATGTATGTATTATGTTAAAATATACCTAATTAACATATATATAAATGTTAGGCACCTAATAGGCTTACAATATCATTCTTTTATCATTTATCAACTACCCACGATATAACAATAAATAAATAAAAATTAATAGACAATATTAACAATAGATTACTACCCTAATCATTGATAATAATTCATTACTCATAACCAATTACCCGGTAAACTCTGTAGTACGGAACAGAAATACGTATATAGCTATTAATGCCCATACTATGCAATAATGGGCCAGCCCCCATCAACTGTTAATGGCATTTCAATTTTCAATAAAATTAATACTTTTTGAAAAAAAAAAACAGTCCTAATTATTAAAAACTGATAACTTACAATACTAAATATAGTGGACAGGATTTATATAAAAAATAATTTAAAAATATAACTTAATCATCAAAATAAAAAATAACAGTAATATTCTATACAAACATAGGTATTAGTACAGTAATGAGTAAACTAATAAATTATTCCATGGATTGTAATATTTTTTTTATATATTATTATTAGCATCGCCCGTAGAGATTTTTGAAAATATTTTTAAACTTAGTTTTCACATTTAACTGTACAGTATTCAATAATCCTACAGTACGTCCGTTCCAGTAGCTTATTTTAAATTACTTAACTTACGACTATTTTAATATTATATTATTATGTCCAATTGTTTAATATTTGTTTTTGATATAGGTACCTAACTAAGCACTCTCTAGTGTATAATATTATGATCTAATATTTTAGTGTTATTTGCTGGTAAATATATCACAATGATAAGAATTACTTACTCGTTAAATGTATTCAATATTTTCCGAGTAAGTTAGTTCTGACTTAATTCCTTATGAACTGTTTAAACATAACTTCAACTCAGTTCAACGTTGTTTCCCAACTAAAACAGATAAGCAAAATAATATACCTTCAATCATAATTAATCATTTTACACGATAAAATAACATAAATAATTTATACGCAGAGGCAAGTACTCAAATGCTTGTTAAATCATTCTTTATTCATTCAATTATAAAGCGCATATTTATGTGAATTTAGCGATAATATATTGTTGCGAGATAGAAAATTATTAAACATAAAATTTAATTCAATTTTAGATTTATACGGAACAATAGCACAAATGGTTTTACAAGATTTTGTAACCATTTTTTAATCGCTTTTAGGTATTTTAAAAATTAATACTTATATTTACCGCAGTACGCTCAATCGGCTGAATTTATTATATTTGTCAGGAATCGGGACTTATAGGGTATACAGAATATTATACCTATATTGCTTTGTGACATTTTAATTCGGACTTTATGGCTATTTACTTCTATCGTAATTTATATATTTTTTTTTTTTAAAACAATAATGTCTTTAATTCGTTTAGTGTCTATTACGCTTATATATTTTATTAAAACGTTTACTATTTTAAACCAATTTCTCAGGTGCGATTATACATAGGTATAAGTTATTAACTATATTAAATGCATTTTACAATTTCAAAGTTTCATTATAATCATGATTATGTGCACATTGATAAAATATTAGAAACTTTAAATAAATATCATAATATTCTAAATAATCCTATATGGTATAGGTATAATAATAATCAGCTATACGTCAATGATGGTTTAAATAATATTTAAATGTAGGTAGGTATGCGTTCTATATAATAACGCCGATTTCAACACGAAAATTTCTCAGGAGAAAATGTATAATATCTAATGCAATAGTTCTTTCACGATTGATCGTCTGTAGGGAAAAATATATTCACCGGTTGACTTTTCGTAATCAATGAATGATACGCTTTGGCTCATTGTATCCGCAAGCGAAGGCGAACCGAGGAGATTATCTCAGACATCTTTACGCATTAAGATTAGTAAATACATCTATGAATTATCTTTGTTCGTGATCGTCTGGAAGAACCGTGCGATTTCAACGTGATACGTCATGTACAGTCGTACACGTATTATATTATCCATCTATTTCAAATTATTCACGTTTGTGATACAGCCGAGTATAACATTACGGAACATTTAAATCGATCGGTAACAAATGAATAACTCGCGCAGGTCACGTGTTCGAAAACCAAGTATTCGGATGCAACGCGCGATTATGTGAACAAATACCTAATAATAATAATATGTAGGTAGGTATATACATATTGTGTTTTCGAAAGGTTGTCAGTTTGAAAAATGGTAATTGACAATTATAATGCGGCAACGGATGAAATAATTTCGTGTCAGATAAAGCGAGTAATTGCTATTACGTACATTGAATGTTATTATTATCCGCAGTACGGTTTTAAAAAAAGTAACGTCTTTAAGTATATCGATCGGTGGTAGGTAGGTACGTCGAAACGTTGTGGTCTTATAATATCTCCTCTTGACAATAATTGTTCTATAATAGACCCATTCGAAACGTGGTGTTACATAATATCATGGTAAGTCAATGTTGGAAAAACGATCGAAGGAAGCAAAAACACGAGGGAGTATT
>WHPZ01580538.1:23122-42230 GCA_016617965.1 Macrosiphum rosae
TTAATTTTGACAGATTCTAGATGAATTAGAAATTATTTACTCTATAAACACTAAACAGTAAACAGCCTTAAATTCGTTTTTGAAAATTTTTATATAGTTTTCGATTCTGCCTTCTCGGGGAAATAAAGCTGGAACTACAATTTTCCGAGCACAAATAACATAGTATACAATTAACTATTTACTTCAGAAGTTTATTACGCGTGGCGGCACCTTCCTCGATTTCTATTGATTTTTTTTTAATTATTAAATTTGATTGTTTATGGGACACAACGTCTCTGCTCAGAGTATTTTTCCTGCTCTAAGCTAAAAACTAGTATTTATAATTTGAATATTGACGTATAATTTGTTTAAATTGGTTTTCGCTACCAGGTCGTTTAGAAGGTACCTATAATAAATAATAATACAATAATAGCGGCAAAGTATGGATGAGGTCGTTCGGTTAGAGGGATCTAACTAATCCTGCTGAGTATTTACGACCCCACGTGCAATGATTTTACACCTGCAGGTTGAATTTTATATTTTTTTCTACTGCAGGACTCTGAAAAAAAAAATAATGGGTAGGTAGTACACGATAAATGATAATATAAAATAAATCGTTTTGTTGGAATGTCGAAATGAAATGGAAAAAAAAAACATTTATAAAAATTACCAATGATACGAGTATAATAATATACTCTGGTAGGGTGGTGTTTTCGGACAAAATTCTTCGTACTGTATTTACATTGCAACACAGCATGAGTGTTTGTAATATTTTTAAAATGCTCGTATCTCGCAGAATAAATCAATTATTTTACGTACTTCTTCGAATCGTCAACACATCGTACTCATCTCAGAGCCGAATATTTTCACTGAAATGTATACGTAAAAATTTACCATAACCATTGTATGTATAGGGAGAAAAAATATTTCGTAACCATCAGTAGTTTAGCTAAACTACGTAGGTACTATAAGCTTGACGGGGCGGGGCGGTGGTGCGTGGATAATATTCGCGCGCTAATCTATAGTATATATTTTATATATAAATGAATGTAAGAAAATTCTTAGAATGTTTGTGTGTAGATTAGACATCTTGTTTGAAGATGGGCTAATTTAAAAAGGGTTAAATTCGGTGTTCTTTTATTCATCGGATTTAAAGTACGGTTAGGTTATGTTATGATTGCTTTAATTGATTATATATTAATCCAATGTAGATGGAATTAAGTAAAAACGACAAACTTTGTACAACTTTGATACTTTAGAGTTGAATCATACACTTACGTGCGAACATCACGGGGTCCGCGATCTACCTATTTTGCCTACCTGATAATACCTATACTGCTGCAAATCAGGATTTTTATTCCGGGAAACGGAAAAGTTAAGATAAGTATTTTGAACACCACACACCGAATATATTAAATAACGGATTGAACAAAGTTTGTGTCACATAGAATTTGTATATTTAGAGTGCGACAAAGTGTACGGGACCAGCTAGTTATATTTATAATAATATATACTGTGCATCATGATATGTGTGCTTTTATTATTATATTATAGTATTCATTATTCAACTATTGCATAACAAGTCACGACTACAGACCATTCGTGTTTATACACTGATGGGTTTTTTAAGAATTTAAATTTTATTAGATATCAGGCCTGAACCGGTTGTTGGTCAATTAATTTATCGAACTTCGAGCCTATTAGATATACAATCCGCTGTACCGCAGGAAATAGGAATTCCTGTTTGTCAAGTTATTACGGTTTAGTCTACACATAGTTGTTGGGAATTTTATATGTTCTAACTAGTCCTAAATGCATTCACTCGCAGTCGAGACGTCCAATGTTAAAATTCGATTAAAATCAAGATTCGAATATGTTATACAACAACTATAATTATAATAGTTACCGTCGTGCCACGGTCCACTGATAAATTAATACAATTAGGCTGTTCGGTTATCGCCTTATCGGGTGACGGGCTTATAATTTAATAGGTACTTATAATATAGGAAGCTGTTATATCTATTAAAATTAATAAAACATCTTAGTCGATGTCACTGTAGTTGCGATAGTCATCTACTACGTATTATACATATTTTATACCTAGTGTCCTAGTATGTGTATACTATGTCTGTATGTATTTATTCGGGAATCCACTTATCTCGTGTTGTAAATTCAACTAAATTGTATACATTTTGTATAATAATACTATTAAATAATACGTGGGCAGTAGGTATAGCTACAGTCGTCCTACAGGTCACGTAGGCACTTTCGCCTCGCCTCACCTCTCCACCAATTTAGACACTATTGATCGGTACAGTGTCAAGGCGAGTGGTCCCGCGACCCGTTCCGATTATAACCTCGTGGTGAGGCGTCGACGGAGTTAACCGTATACCAATACTGATATTACTCTCACGACTTTCTCCCGCATAATATTAATGTAACGTATAAATAAAATACGATATAGTCACAGACTGCCTTCGTCGAGTCAACGACACCGTCTAGGAACACGTGCCTCATTATTGTGTTAATATTATAATGTTACGCAGCCGACTACTTTTAAATAAATTTAAAAAAAAAAGACGAATGAATAAATAACGTTAACTATTGCCTATTATCGTTATAATATATTCATAAAATAAAATGCTTTACACGTTTTATATTTTACTTAAAATATTATGTAAATTGATCGCCGGAACGTAAAACTTAAATATGATATTAATCCGAATTCTCTAACCAAAAACATCATTCGAATTTTAGTCAAAATAATTTATGTCTACACGTCTTTGAATTTAAAAATAAACATACTGCCGAGTCAAATTTCACAATAATGTCGGTTTCCAGATGGTTTTTAGTTCCCGAGTTCTAACATCGTAAATTCAACATTTCCACTATACCCGACCGGCGACCACTATTTTATAGTTTAATATTATGTGTCACATCAACTGCCGGTCGCGGGTGCGTCGGGCACACGTGAAATGCATATCCGAACCAAACACTGCCGGTGGTCCATTCTGTTGGCATATGACGCATAGGCTATACAGAGTGTCCCGTGAGGATATACCCATTAGCCGTAGAGGGGGACTCGCCGCACGGACAAAAACCAGTTTATTGACGTTTTACTAATAAACTAAAAAAATTATTAAAAATCATGAGATAAATATGAAAATAAAATGTTAAAAGCTCAAAATGTTCACAAAAATATACTCTATAGAATGGCTATCTTCAATTTTTTCAAAAATGAAAAAATAAAAAAATAATTTTTTTAACTTTTTTACTGAAAAATTTTATTTAACTAAAAAATAAAATATTTGTAGTGCTTACCACTGTGAGTCTTAATAAAAAAACAGAATTACGATATCTCCTGAAATAATGGAGATATCGCAATGAGTAAATCCTCACGGGACACCCTGTATATCATTATCGCATTGTTTGTTTACCTGCACCAAATTATGGTACATCATATTACTATTAAGTGCATCAACATACTGAGCAATAGAAGGGTATAAAAATAATTGTTTGTTGAAAATTCAATAATGATTGTCATAATTCGTATATTATAATAAAATATATTATATATAGATACTTAAAAATAAATTAAATTAATTTCATTGAATTTTAGTCATAATTATACAAATGTTGAATTGTTCTTACATGATATTATATTCAGAGGCGGGTTTATCTTTTTTTACGGCTATAGACACTAAACATTATAATATAATATACCAAGTTATAATACTCTCTATAAAATACTAAAATACCTAAAAACATTATTTGTTAGGTAAAAAAGATTGAGAATTTAATACAAAGCTCCTATTATGTTGTTACAATGATCTTTGAAAAATATTAAAAATCCTTAGTCACAGTTATTTTTTATAAGCATTTAAAGTTCAAATATTGACAATACGGATTAAACATGAAATGTTGCAAATTATTTTTAGTTAGAAATTCATAAAAATTTTTCTTTTTAAATCTAGGATTTGAAAATGTAATACAAGATTGTTCATAAGTTTGTCTACCTTTATCAAAAAAAAAATGTCTACCAGAAAGTGAAATTAAATTTTTATGAGCATTTTAAATTCATATTTTTACAAAATTTGTTATTCACTCGATTTCTTCACTCTATGAATATCAATAACATTTTATTTGTTGGGCCAAAAAGTGTAAAAATTGAATACAAGGTTAATAATATATTTTTACATTAGCCGTTGAAAAATATTAAAAATACATAGCACAATATTTTTACTTTCTTGATTTTTAGTGAAGTAAGTATGATAATTGAAATGAAAAAAGTCTGAATTTTGAAAACTTCAAGAATTTGTGTTAAATGGGAAAATAATAAAAATGTAACTCAGTAATGATGAGTAAGTGGGTAATTTAGCTAGCTTTAATATAACATATTAATAAGAGAGATTTTATATTACACCCAAGCGGTATAACCACTTGAATCAATAAAAACGTAGGCTTGAACAGTCCAAATATTCCTATTTTTTAACTTTTCTCCTAAACTATGATAGCTAGAAAGTTGGTTGATAACACATTAAAAATTATACCAGCTTAATATGTCGAAAGACAGCGGCACACGATAGTTCCATATGTGGTACCTAGGTACATACTTGTAGTATCTATAGGTAGTATCTATAGATTGGATGAAACTACGCACCTATCAAAATTACAATGTCTTCGGATCGTCCAATATTTATAAAACAAATCATATTATTTATTTATGGATGTGTTACATATTTTCAACAAAACCGTCAAATAGGTGTAAACAAAATATGATTGAGAAGATGCTTCTCACAGCTTGATACTTTAACGAAACGGATATAAATAAGAAAAATAATTAACTTTTCAAATAATATTAGGATTGACTTATTAAGTACATTTGTACTACTTCTGTAATACACCTACTAATTATTAGTAATTATCGAAATATAACAAATGTGAGGAATTCATAAGATAGGTACACAATAATTAGGTATTATTGTTGTTAGAACTGACAGATTTATTGGACGACAAACAATATGGGCGCTTGTAAATTGCGCCCACATTAAGCAGGTAGTAAAAATACTATAGTTAATTTCGCCCGTAATATCTAAGTGACCTTGAATTCTACGTTATAGCTTAAATGTGTATTTTAAAAATACTGTTAATTTATTGGTTTATAAGCCGAACGTTTATCCCTATAATCGTTATGATATTAGCTATATCAATGACTTTACGTATAGGTGATATTTTAGTAAACCGTATGCGTGCAACAGTGGAACATGGATATTTTACATATTGGATTTAGCAATAAATAAAATGATGTTATAATATCTACCAAACTTTTAATTTTCAAAATTAAAACGTGAGTTGTCTTCGGGTGAAACAAAGTGGCGATGTAGTGTAAAAACGTGTATTGAGTCGCTAAATGACTATCATAAAAATAATATTTCTATTAGGCGCAATTTACTACACAGAAATTTGTACCTGAAAAATACAATTTAAAAAAAATATAATATAACTAATAAATAAAATATGCCTACTTAACCTAACCATCGATTTTACTCCGCAGCAATCCGATTATACAAAAACGATATTAGCATCATCATTTGACGGCGCTGAAATACATCAATAAGACTCAAATAGGGAGGGGGGTACTGAGGGATGGCATTTACACTACGTTTTTGTTAGATGAAGAATAGAAGAATCTTATGAGGAAATCTGAATTGTAAGGCATCCATTCGGCCTTCACTTATCTTAAGCCATTTAGACCACTGAATAAGAATATGTAACAAAAATAACAACAGCTTATAGTGACGGTAACTACGATAACGCTAAAACGTCGTACAGACACCACTCGCCACCACCGTATAAATACAAAATGTTGTACAACACTACAATAATATGTCAATATCTCATTATTAATAATTTTAATTTGATATTGTGATTAGCATTAATAGTAAAATATAGTTAATAAAGAAGTAAAAATACTTTGTCTTATCCCGGCGTTTTGTGTTTTTGGATAATTTTTATCATTTTGTTTACGCATCTTGTGTGATTTCAAGACATCGTCACATGTTCTATCGGCCTTTCGTGGAACGTGCATGGGTGTGAGAATGTAAATCGATTTCTTAGTGTGAGTTAGCTATGATTACATGCGCTGATAAAGATATGTACGCACGCCCATGCAGAAGTCAGTGCTAGACTTCGATGACTATTATCGAAGCACTATTTTGATGAACAAAAATGGTTTTAAAGAAAAAACTCTCATGCCTTACTTTAAATAGTAGTAGAAAAATACGTTTGAAAAGGGGCAAATATTGTGCATTTTTCAAATGCATATTCCAGCTTCTATAATTATAATTTCAAAATCGGGCTTTGATTCAATCTACAAAATGTTCTCTACTTTTAGATAAAAAAAAAATTAACGATATCCGACAATTCTACAGGGCGTGAGAGTTTTTCTTGTAAGACATGTTTTTGTACCAAAAAACGCACCGGCTCCGACCCCCCTAAGTTAAAAAATGAAATTAACTTTCTAACTTAACTTTAACTTTTTAACTCGTTAATGCCCAACCTTGCATATTAATATATTATATACATATAGTATATTATACCTACATATTATGTAATATGTTGGACTAAACCACAAAACAAATTTTAGAGGAAGTACTCCTCATTTACCATACTCAGTTACATATGATATCTCTATAAATAAAATAAATTATAGATTAAAATCAATAAGGTTATGCATGTGTAGGATTATGCATTCTTTTAAGATTACAAAACATAGATTTCTTAACATAAATATTGTATTAGGTACTAACAAACTCAATTTTATATCTTTTATTACTTAGTTAACAATTCCCGTTAATTAAAATATTTTGAAATTTACTCATTCTACATACATTATTATGCAAAAAATGATGCTATGTAAATATGACTTACGAAATAAGTGCACTACAATCATCAGAATTTGTTTCAATATAAATATGTTTTTGGGCTAGGTACAAATATTTTCACTTTTCAAGCCGATTGCTTATCTAACCTAACGCTTTGCTCATCGTTATCACCATAGAAACAAATCAAATTTAAAATGTACCTAATCCCACTAGGTAACTATATAATATACAATTAATGGTTACATATTAATACATATTTATGATTCCTAAATTTTCTTCGAACTGGAAAATACTGAGTAGTGTGTTTTTTTCTATCAATCAAAAAAAAAGTAAGTACCTTGTTTTTCAAAATTTTTATTGAGGCTACAAGATATTTTGAAAATAATTCTTTTTGGTATAATGGTCCTCACACATGATTTACCTAGGAGTACCTAGAAAAACAATTTTAGTGTGAAAGGGCCCTTACTTCCAATTTAAATAAGTGTATAATATTGTAATTTTGTACCTTCCTATTTGTGTTGTAAAAAAACTGTCTAAACCCTCCGCCCTCCTCCAAGATAATTTCCCTTGATCCGTGCCTGGCATGATGTAAGAATATAAATATTATACATAAATAAATAATGCTCGATCACCAAATACTTAAAATGTTTAATGTAGCTCAATTGTTTTATTAGGTTGACCACCCTTGATGTAGAAGATACTAATTTAAATTCAATTACAGTAAATAGCATTTACTTGACAGGAAAGTTATCTTTATAAAATATTTAGCCAACATTTTCCTTCCTCTTTTAATAGACAAATTTTTTTTTAGTTTCTTCACCTTTAAAAATATAAATTATCAGAATTTTAGAAATTAGATATTATATAATACAAATATATAGTTAAATATTTTTTTATAATTTTGAAAAAGTTCAGTACTAAAGAGTAAAGGAAAAAATATGAAGAGGATGCTTGTAGGATCACCTTGTAATACAATTTAAACCTTTCATAATTCTTTAATTTTATTATAATAAAATAAATTTTGATAACATTCTAAAATATAAATTTAAAGTAGGACATAAGATTATTGAATTATTTTATTTAATAATGGTAATAATTATTTCACAAATGTCACTGCCAAGTGTCAATCTATTGAAAGGTTTAACAATTCATAATTGACACTTTGTGGGTGGGTGTTTGATCTTTGATTCACATGCCTACGTTTTATTTAACTTTGGTGCCATTGCCTTTCATGTTAACAATTATTTTAACAACCAATATATAAATGTGAAACTGCTAAGATATCAAATGTAATTAAACTACTAAATAAAATGTAAACTCTGGCATTATAAATACCATCTTCTAAGTGGCATAATTTATAAAATGAAGCAAGATATTACATAGGCGTGACTAGACTTCATCGGCAGGGGCAGCCTAGCTAATAACCGGCGCTACCTCATTAGTGAACTGAAAAAAGCCCTATAAACCCAAAGTCATATTTTTTCAAGCCCCCTCCACAATGAAATATTTATATAATTAAAAAAAAAGTCTAAATTATCTATTTACAATAATAATTTACAGTAACGTCAGAAATATTATTCATCTACGGTCTTGGATTACACCACCTAGCTACAAATCAAAAATAATACAATAATAGTATCAATAATACCAAGATGCGTATTTTACCGTCATCGTCTGTCTGAAGTCTTTATAGTAGGTTTTTCTGATTTCGGAAGTCAGGACTCGGGAAATCAATCTTTGTAAGTAAATGGTAATATTATAACGGTACCCAAAAAAAAAATCAAGTTTTTAAAAAAAAAGAAATGTTGTAACACTTCTGACTTAATACTCGGTTGACCGGCACCTTTCAAATATTGTAGGTGCAGCCCAGGCACCCTAGGCTTCCACTGTAAACTCGCCTATGAGATATTATATGCAACAACATGATAGATGAGTATATATTTTAGACTACTTTTGTAATTTATGGATTATTTATTACTTCACAACACAAAGTGGAATAAGTAAATAGTATTTTATTAACACATTTTAAATAAATAAACTACATTATAAACATACTCTAACTCTTATTATAGTGAGAAAAAAATAAAATTATACATATTACGCTTAAAAACTCGACGTTTCAATTCAAACTACAACTTTAGTTAAAACAATTCCGAGTTATGTACACCATCTTATAGAGTGTAGACTATTTTATATACATTTCAGTTCAAGAACACAATAAAAAAAATATAATTAAATTATTTACATTGAGAGAGCCTTTTTAATAATATAATTTCCATTACGTTACATAGAGAAGCAATATAGGAAACACATTATACTCAATAAACCAATTTTTTGAGTTATTGTAGCATTTAAATGAGGCGTCGAAATATTAAACAGCAGATTTTTTTAAATTTGTTTTAACATTTAAATTTTAAATATAAACACGTATATAATATTTTAAGCTAAAAAAAAAGGAATAATTATCCCCTAGTGTAATAGTCGGAGACATCTTACCAAGTAGCAATTTTATCATTATTTTTTTTTTCAATTTTTACTTAATATATGATCCGGAATGGCATTCCGGTGCTTTCTAGTTCATTGATGTCTTGTATTACAAGACATTTAATTACTACTGTATTAATTAATTATTACCTGATTAAAGATAAATCAAAAAGACAAAGATTATACATAATCAAACCTGATTTCCAATGACCATAAGCATCCAAGGTTCAAAAGAATAGCACAAGTATATGCAATTCTAGTGATATTTTGAATGTCCCTTTCCAGAAACAAATATCCCAATAACATGCTAGTATTAGAAGTATTTAAATAATCATCAGACTTCTGGTATGCAGCCAATAGATTCTTGTACAGATCTTTTCATTTTGGATTTAAAAGTATACATTCTTTAAAATATATTAAAGCTTCTTGATAATTTTTAATATTATGCACATACATCAAAGTTAATTTTTAATTAACATCAATGTTTTCAGGTTGAAGTTTCAAGCATTTTTTGTATACTTCAACAGACAATACTATATTTTCTTGATGACAGTATTTAACTGTTAATTTCTTAAAACAGACACAATATCTGATTAAAATTCTATTACTTTCAGAAAATCATTAGCTGCATTTTGGAAAAATTATCAAGAAGCTGTAATATGTTTTAAAAAATGTATACAGTTAAATCCAAAAAGAAAACACCTGTACAAGATATTTTCTTCATACCAGAAATCTGATGATAATTTAAATGCATCTAATAATTGCATGTCATTGTGAGATGAATTATATAAAAAGTATTTAAAACTTAAACCTGAAGACTTCTATTTGAATTTAGAACTGGCTTTGTGTATTTGCATAACCAAAATTATTAAATAATATATAAAAAAGAAGGATATTATGATATTATTATCTTAATATTTATTAAGTATAACATTTTAAGAATTAATTTTATCTTATATGCTATACGGATAGAACTTATATATCATACAAATTTTAAAGTTTGATGTATCTTAAAATTATTTTACTTACAATAATAATAAAAATTAGGAAGCTTCAGTTGTAGGGATAGGACTTGAAGGAGGGGATGGGCTGTCTATTTCAATTACTAAACTTTGCTCAGAACTGGTAACAGCTTGTTGCGGCTGTACTTGAGCTTGTGGTTTTAAATCAACTACAGCAACTGGTTGTATAGCATCAGCGGCCTGTGCCTCATTTTCTTGTTTACTTTTTTCTTTTGGTGGTTCTTCTCCGTCGTCACTTAATGTCAAATCGATTAAGTTTAAGTTTTCATTTTCTTGGCTTTGGACAGTTTCATCGTTAAGTTCTACATTCACATCAACGGATTTTTCTTCGTCGCTATCTAAATCCACAGAATCAATAGGTTTTAATTTTGCATCAGGAGTACTATTATTGGTTTTTGTCTTCTTTTCTTCATAAACTATCCATGTGCCATCAGCTAAAATTTCAATTTCCTTACTGCAGTCTTTGAGTGTTGGACTTGAAACAACTTCCAAAAAATAATTTTCAATTTGTATGTCATCGTACAAACATGGGTTATTACATGTTGGGCACATCCATGTCGGTTTTTTTTCGTTCATTAAAATAAATGTTCTAACATCAAAACATTGTAAATGGTCACAATGGATAGATTTCGCAGGTATCTCCATTCTCATTTTACCCAATGGGCACACCAAGGAAAATCGATAAGATGTAGTGGCCAAATCTGGATCCACATCTTCCGATTTTTTAATGATGTAGTTTTTTGTTTCTTCCGAACTCCTACCACCTTTATCTTGGAGTCTCTGTATCAAAGTATCCGCAGTTAATCTTTTAACAAGATACATACCCATAACATAATTTTTCCCATCAGGGGTCCAATTTACATAGATCATGTTGGGAGTAATTGGAGAAAGTTTGACAAGTTGTGTGCAGTTTATTGGTCTCGGTGATCGCCTGCATTCAGCTCCTGGCCGAGTATTAGGAGCAGTAGGTGGTAATGGACATGCTTTCCCACCAAGCCGAATGTTTAGTCCAAGAGGCATACAATCCGTTACCTCATTACTCACAGGTTCCACAAACTGACTAATTCGAATCTGGAACTGATAAATATAATCATTCTTTCCTGGGGAAACATCACGATTCATAGCAACAAGATTGACGTTCTCGGCTGACATCAAAAGTTTCAATTGCATTTCTTTCATACCTAAATAAATAAGATACTTATTATAAATATAATTAACTTAAGATAAATAATAAATTATATTGCTACCTCTAGGAGAGTTTGGTAATGTACATCCCTCCATCATGCCAGCTAGAATAGTTGGCTTAAGAACTTCGTCAATTACCTCATAAAATGGTAACTTTTTGAACTTGATTAGGGATACAGTTTCAGGAGATGGAGTATACAAATTATTTCCAACTGGCATTCCTTTCATATCATATCCCGATCGATCTTGTGAAACCACATTCATTTGTTGACTTGAGGACAAATGAGATGACGTAATAGAACGAGGTCCAGAAGGCTGATAACTGCCCGATATATATTGAATGTTATTGTTAGCCATGGTATTTGCTCCAATGGAATTACTATAATTATTGCCTCTTTGAATTTGGGGCATAACCTGTGGTAATCCAGCTCGGGTCATATGCATTGGCTGTTGAGGATATTGTGGTGGTGGTTGATACATTCTTTGTTGTGGAGCCTGTATCTGCCCCATGGTCATCATTTGTCTCTGTTGGGTGTGTAATAAGCTGCGTATCATAATATCATTATGATGAGGCATATCTGTTTTCGTGGAACGATATATATCAAATATTTTTGTTACATATGCCGTGTAGTTAAGGCCAGGTGGTCTAGTTCTTAATAATTCAAGTGCCCGTTCTTTTAAGTCAGATTTTCGTCCACCTTTATTTTGACCAAAAGCTCCCAATAATGTTTGCAAGTCAGTAGTCCGGAAACTAGCCAACATAGTTTTATAACCTTCATCATGGTTGGTCATCATAGTCGCTAAAAAACAAAATAAAAATCATCATAATTTAATTAGTTCTTTTTATTAAGTAAATGTATACTTATAAATAGTTACAATTATCACATAATAAAAATAAATATATTTTATCATCTTTAAAATAGAATATGTATGGATTATTATGTAATTTTTTTAGATTCATAATAAATTTAAACTGTGGTATCCAATAACCTAACTAGAATTTCCAAAGTTTGCAATTTTCCATTTATACGCATGCGTACAAGAACACTGTACTTTACTGCCAAGCTCAATATAATGAATTATGATTTATTTACCTATTTTAACAAGTTAAGAATAATGGTGAATCCACAATTTGCACAATCAGCAAGTCGTCTTATTTCTACAAAACATTAAATAAGGATATAACAATAATAAACCAATTTTCAACTTAATCGAAATATTATTTATATACACATCGTAATCAGTACTATGACTATCTCGTTAAAACGTAGCTATGTAGATACCTATGTAATTAAGCATGCGAAAATGACAATGAAGTCAGAATTTGGCGGACAGATTTAGTTTTAGAGTTATACCTAATTCAAATTTATAGTATTTTCATATACACCCGTCCTAGTCACTTACTCGCTGCGGTCATTCAGACAATTAAAATCGTAAATATCCCTTGGTTTGTTATGTAAAACTACCTCGGGTGGGTCTCGGAGTTAAAAAAAAATAATTAAAAGCCCATATACACTCGAAATGGTCACTCCCTTGCTGCGCTTGATCGTACGTACAAAATAGAAAACACCCTTTCGACTTATTATGTAAAACCACCTTGGATGGGTCTTCAAATAGGTAAAACTAATGATGGTAAATTGGTAAATGTTATTCGATTGTTGACATTATAATATTTCTTAGGTATGGGGGTTAAAAAAAATATTTTAATGAAAAAATTGCAATGTTTTGTGGTGCTCTTTTTGTAGTGGTATAAAATTGAAATTTAAACCATAGGTTTGAACCAATTTATCATTGTAACCTTAGCCACCTAATAAAGAATCCAAATTTATGATATTGTAAGAAAAGTAACTGTAATGAAAAAAATGTAAAGTAATTAATTACCATTATAATAATAAATTAAAATAATAATACTGATTTTTATGCCAGCATGTTAAAATCAAAATAATGAACTGTTTGCCAACAATTTTGTTTATGTAATTTTTTTTTTTTTTGAGCGTGTCATTTGATTATCAATTAAACTATTTCAGTGTATCAAACGGTAGTTATAAGAAAAAATTATTTAACTCTTGTAAATTAATTCTATACCAATTATTTCAATTAAAAGTATTAATGCATATTTTACTAATCTTTAGAGGACCATAGTTGATAAGATAGAGAACCAAAATTGATGATTTGACTATCAAAATGTTCAGAAGAAAAAGTCTTACCAAAATCAATTAAAAAATATATTTGTTACAATGAAAAAATAAATGAAAAATGAATTCGTTAATTAAAAAAGAAATTGAATAAGTTAACAGTTAAGATAATGAAAAGCCATAAGTAACTGTTAAAAGTGTTGGTGCCAGTCAATTACTAAGAAGTAAAATTTAGGCAATTAATTCACATGTTCTATCGGCCTTTCGTGGAACGTGCATGGGTGTGAGAATGTAAATCAATTTCTTAGTGTAAAAATGTTTGTAAAAATTAACAATATCCGACAATTCTACAGGGCGTGAGAGTTTTTCCTGTAGGACATGGTTTAGTACCAAAAAACACACCGGCTCCGACCCCCCTAGGTTAAAAAATGAAATTAACTTTCTAACTTAACTTTAACTTTTTAACTCGTTAATGCCCAGCCTTGCATATTAATATATTATATACATATAGTATATTATACCTACATATTATGTAATATGTTGGACTAAACCACAAAACAAATTTTAGAGGAAGTACTCCTCATTTACCATACTCAGTTACATTTGATATCTCTATAAATAAAATAAATTATAGATTAAAATCAATAAGGTTATGCATGTCTAGGATTATGCATTCTTTTAAGATTACAAAACATAGATTTCTTAACATAAATATTGTATTAGGTACTAACAAACTCAATCTTATATCTTTTATTACTTAGTTAACAATTCCCGCTAATTAAAATATTTTAAACTTTACTCATTCTACATACATTATTATGCAAAAAATGATGCTATGTAAATATGACTTACGAATTAATTTGTTATTTATTTATTTTCCATGGTTGTCACACAACCTAACCAATCGCCATATATATTTAAAATTAAACTGTAACCATTACAGTGTAATATTCAAAAATGGATGGTAACTATATACGAGCAGCTACAAACGGTATTTAAATATCTTATTACAAACAATTGTATCTATGTACAGTAACTACAGACGATAAATAACTATCTTAGTATCAACAATCATAAATATGTATAGGTAACTAACAGACGGGCAGAACAGTGATATAAGGTGTTCTATACTTATGTTAAGCAACCAAAAAATCAAAAATGAGGACTGTTACTAAATAGAATTTATACCGATGCCCTATAATGATTTCAACAGTTGTATTGAAATATTTAGAAAGTATCAAACAATAATTACCTGTAATAGTATTTCCTTTTTTCTTTGGATTGAACTGTAAGTCGAAATTAATTTGAACAATCAATAAGCTTGTGATTGTCGTTGGAACCTTCAACACGACGAGCCGACTACCATTTGACCACGACGCTTCAATTCTGATGAAAACTTTGATTTTGGTAGTACCGAGACACAATGTGTGAGGTACAGAAATGCGGTCGCCGCTGCTAAAATGATTGCTGTGGAACGCCGAACTGGGCGTTTAATCAAGTCCGTCGTTTAGATGGTGAATAAGTAATAACCAAAGAAATCATTAACAAAGAGGCAACGACAATTTAGTTACGTGTTTACGTGCTTTGCTGTGATTGGTTGGTAAGGTCAAGTTACCAACACGATTAACCGCGATACAGTGCTGTTGGACATAGCTAAACATTTTTCGAGTACACGGCTAAACTGTATAATGGAAACCCGCCTTAGGGCGTACGATTATGAGGGGGACGCTTTGTGTGAGCCGCGTGAGATACTTATGATGTTGGTAACAAGATCGTTGCCCGTTGGACGGTTGGATGCTGGTCTTGATATCCGATGGTAAGTAACCACCGTAGGCTAACATGAACACTACGGAGTCTATGGAGGCATAGATTAAACCATGGACTAATATATCTTAGTCCATGTATTAAGCATACAATGCGTGACAAAATATCTATTTTGTCATGATACAATGTATCACTAAATTTTCTTGTGATAAGTTCTTATGTCCCATCCAAGGGGGATATCCAACATGGTCCTGCCCATTCTTATATTATGTATGGTGGACACGTCGTCAAGTACACAACACGGCAACACAGCGAAATCAGCGGCCATTTTAGTTTCTTTTGTTATCAAATCATAGTCAGTGATAACTGATAACAGATAATATCTGTCATTAATTATTCTTAAAGCCATGATTTTAAGCAGTAACAACAAACAACTAACAAGTAACAAGTAACAAGAAACAGTCTATTATTATATGTACCCAAGTACACCGGCAGACCGGCTACACGCCATGAGTACATGATAATTTACAGTATTTGGGGCTACACTCTACTTTTATTACAAACAGTTACTGTAACACGATAATAATTTCAAGCGAAATACGCAATCCAGCTGGAAGAAACATACTGTATCGCGACCATGGAGCCGGCAAGGAAACAAGGTGCACTAGCTGAGGGATTCGAACCGAGCCCAATAGGTCCCGACGATCTTGTTACAGAAATGGTTGAGTATACATTTATTAACATTGCCGTTGAAAATAATAAATCGTAGGACCGAACCCATGTATTAGGTATAATATTTCATTATAATGTGCCTGGTCCAATACGACAGGGGGTAGTAAGATGATTTGGATCAAACAATTTTCGACAGAAGAACACAGATTTAGTTGTAAACAACAAATAATAATGTTCCAACCATAGAATAAAGATACATTTGGTTCCAACTATCGTAGGTATCTTGTTAAAAGTTTATTCATCAATTAATGTTAATTATGCTAAGATTTGGGATCCCGAGTGTACAATTTAGTATTGGCCTATTTACAGGTTGCTGGTTTTCTATGCCAAATTTATATAATCGCTGCGTATAATCATCTGAGTTGAGTTGGTTCACAAAAAAATTTTTATTACATATCTATAATATTTTACTCGATTTCTCTCATAACACAGTTTCAATATTATTGTTCATTGCTAAGTATCATTTTTGAGAACAATATTGATTTTGCAACAAACATGTTTCTGATCATATAGGTAGTAAAAGTTGTAAGCCGATTTTAATTCTGTGTTATTAGAAATTTTATTATTGACATACTGTCAATAATATTACCACCATACACATGTATCTCGTTTTGTATGTTATGGCGTTCTCTGATTGTGTTTATTTTTTTTTTTCAGTCAATTGACGTTCAATTTAAGGGCCGCAGTCCAGAAATCGGAGATTTTTATCGCATTAAACAGTTATTACAACAACTGTTCTTAAAAGCCCCAGTAAACCTGACTGATATGACTTCGTTACTGCTTCATCCGCCCAAAATTGGCTCAGTTATTATAAAGGTATATAGTTTAATAAAACATGAGAACGCCACCCCAGCATTCATTGTCTCAAAAGTCACAAAAGTACAACATAGCAAATTTGTGTTCAGCCGTTCCAATGTTGTGTAAAAACCTTTAATGATACGATGACCTAAAAAAATTGACCTATTATAAAACTTCCAAAAACATTATCTGTAAATGTGCTATGTTGCATGTTTGTAAGACTGATACAACACATGCAAGTGTGGCGTCCTCTTTAGTAAAGACACATAACCTTTAAAATTTAAAGTTTTTTTTTATTTACTAGAACAGATTTCAGGGGCTCCTCTTGTTGAATTGTTTGTAAATATTATAGTACACTATTCTATATTATTACATATTATTAAAATAGTTAGTGTATTAAATTTATTAGATTTTGCTAATTAGTTTGGAGTTGTAAATTAACTCCAAGGTAGAACTGACATTGCACTGATTGGAATGTTGATCTAGAAGGCCCGATCCCCTCCATGTTTTAATAGCCCCGGCATTCTGTGAGTATGTGTTTGACGATTAGGGAGGTACACAGCTGGTGCAAAGTGGAGGTTCTTCTCTCTTCATGAGATTTAAATGAATGATGTGGGTATGTCCTATCCTGAGGCGAGTGATGGAAGTCCCATGTTTTCTGGTGATGTTTTTGAAGAAGGGCCAAGGGTAGGCAGTTCTTTTGATCTCGTGTATTTTGGTGGATAGTTTTACGTTCACCCATATATTTTCCAATTGGTCACGTCACATGACTTCTGTGTGTCTTTGGCTATAATTCTTTTAATATCCTGGTATGATAAGTCTGTGGATGTAAGAAGGTTGTTGGTTAAATGTGCTAGTTTGGCAGCCTTGTAAGCATGTTCATTGCCTTCTATGGTACAATTTACAATGGCCAGGTATCCTGGTTATATATGACATGTGTTTATTGGCGAGGGTGGCGCAACTATGGTGGTGCTATGGGATGCTTAAACACCTCCCCCCCACAAATAATTTAATAAAATATAACCTATCCACTTGGAGATCACTACCGGACAAAATATTAAACACTATTGATACTATCAATAGGAAATTATGTTTAAAACTTTAATTTTTAATATTATAAAATACTATAATACAATGGCGGCTCGTGGTGTTCAAAGTAGGTAGTGTGCAATTATTGCAAAAGTTTATTTAAAAAAACATTAGTCTGTTTTAAGTATAAATGTAATTAGTAAAATATTTATTCACATTTTTAATTTTGAGATTATACAGTTTTAGAAAATAATATTACATATTAGTTAGGTATAGCATATTTTATTTATTGTCACAACAGACCACATGTCATAACTAATAATATTAAAATAGAAAAACGTTGGAGTTTACAAATTAAAGCCAGTGCAGAGCGGCATGCGCTGCGTTGATATCTTTCTCCGTGTGTGTGTTTATTGCGTGTGACCGCTGACGAGTATGTAGTGGGAGCTGCACACCAAAGTCACATATAATTAACGATTCCTCATTCGACAGCCAAATGTATTTTACACAGACAGACGGTGTTCAGACTGAGCTGCACACCAATTGATGAGTATTTGTTGCATAGCTCGATTACATTTTAGGAGTATAATAATAATTGTCGTTTGTTTGTTTTTAAAATTTAATTTTGTTATATAATAAATACAGTTTAACAGATATTATATTAGCATTAATTTATTATTATACATTATTGTTATACATTTTCACTATTATATATAATTAATCTATGTGGTGTGCGCACACCTGCACACCTAGTCACGAGCCGCCACTGCTATAATAAGTTTGTTAAATTTTGTTCTCTAATAATTGGTAGGTATGATTGTGGTAAATGTTATTTTTTACTATTCATCTAGAATTATTTTGATTCAAAATGTTGATGTTTTGTAATGTATTTGATGGTAACATTTTTTTTGTTTGTATACTTGAGTAAAAATGAATATTGAATAAATATTTCTATATAATTGCAAACATAAAAGTTGCATTTTTTATAAATAGTTGATATTTTTTTTTATTTTTAACTCCGATTCAAAATTTGTATTTACTTTTTTAAAATTTAATTTCCTGTTCTGATCATCGATGAGGCAGGGGAGTGTGCTGC
>WHPZ01580540.1:0-13610 GCA_016617965.1 Macrosiphum rosae
TGCTAATGACCGATGGACAATCCCCACCGATCGTAATATGATACTTATGATTATTATTATTAATATAAACGTTTAGTATACAATGTAAATGCTGAATATGCAACAGGTACTATGAGTACATACCTACTCAAATGTATTCAGGAACAAAGATAAATATTTTATTTGAATCATATTGATGACACCAAACATAATTCAATTAACATCAATAATAATCATAGGCGCAAAAAGCTTAATTTTTTTTTTGGGGGGGGGGGACTAAGACCCCCTTTCTATAATATTTTCTTAAACGTATGCTTATGACTTTTGAATTCAGGGGACTGGCTGAAATCCCTCTCCCCCTATTTGTGTCAGAAGAAATAATCTTTATACATAATATAACTTATCCTGTCTGACTGACTGATTCATCATCATCTAGCCGCTGAAGCTATGAGGTTAGAATTTGGTCAGTAGTTTTGTTTTGCGGTGTAAAGACCCATTTAGAAAGGATTTTCCAAATTTCAAATTTTAAAGAGGTCCTCAAACAAGGATTTTAAGATTTATGGTCGAAATTGAAGTTTCTTTTGTTTATAAATGGTTGCTATTGGTTGCAGATTATAATACTATAATAGTTATAGTAGAAATTAGTATTTGTTTCTTTGTATATAAATGGTTGCCATTGGTTACTCAGGCAGATCCGGTAAAAGCATATTGTATAAAATCGTCGTGCTTGGTCTACATTTAAAAAACTATATCTTAAAACCAAATGTATGTTTGTAGCTTGTATAATCAAAAAATACTCGATTGATTTCGACGAACATTTCAGATATTATTGTTTCGAGAGATATCAGAAAAGATTAAGGAGTAGCTTAAAAAATATACCAAGTGCTAATTCTAATACCAACTATGTCGAATTATTTCACAAAGCTAGGTACACTGACAGACATTTTCCCTTGAACTGAGGTACACTACAACTGAGATACACTCAAACCGAGATACATCTTTACAGTGTATATATATATAATATATTATATTGGATTAGCTGTAAAAAAACTGTACATGGGCGAAGCCTGGTTATTCAGATAGTTGTTTAATATAACTTGAGATTTATCTAGAGATATTCATTTAGATTGGTATATTATGTGTTTTTGATCTTCAATGACAGTCAGATACACATTAAGATAGGTAAAGTACAGTTTATCTTGATAAATAATATTCATATTTATTATATTTTTTTTTTTTTAAAAAGTACCTTTGGTGTGAGATTACAAAAAAACTGGATGACTTAGTTAAAACTACCTGCTAAATTATACGTTACTTACTACTTAGTATGTAAAATGCAGAAAAAAACATTATTTACCAAAATTTAGTTCAACAATCGTAACCTATTAGTTCAATAACTGTAACGACTACAACAAATCATGTAGTACGTATCTAAATATCAAAATATATTTTAATATCATTACACGATTTTCACATACATGTATAGAATTATTTAATATGCAATATATTATATTATCTGGATCAAATACTTAAATGTCTGGTGAAAAAATGAAATACTTATTTCAGAATAATTGTTTTAACTGTATTAGTTTTTAGAAAAAATGGTCTTCTGTCCATCCATACCAACCTTGAAATATAATGTGTCAGTATAATATTCATATAGTGGTTAGTATCATAAATTTAATACTGCATTATAACATAACGACTATATTATTATACCAACAATACAAATATTTTTTCTTAAAGGACTTAAATATTGACTCAGAAGGTCATAACTCAACTCAATACGATGTATTATATTGGTCAAAAAATGAAGCATTACGTTTTATGTATATATAATTTTTAGTCAAATAACATTAAGTACCTATATGATCCATCACATTATTGTGCTTATCGATTACCCGTCTATTTTCGATATGAACAACAAGTATTTAATTTAATTTATTTTTTTAACAACAAATGGTCCAAATTCATTGTGATATTTTCAGTTTAAATTATAAAATATGAATTGTATAGTACATTAACAACTGTTTATTCTCACAGTTGAAAAAGTATAGTAAGTTTAAGTAGTTTAACAATGAACTAATTTTAATTTTCCTAGTGATAATTATTATCACATAATATAGCTACTTAATATTATTACTGTCGTTTTCTATGATGAATCATAGACATTTTGTATTATTTTAAAAATATAAAAGGCGGACTATACTTTTTAATTTTAGCTTTATTCTTAATATTATGCATTTACGAGATTAGTTATATTATATCTGTTTATTTAAATTTTTTAAAAAAATTTGTAAAGATAAATTATGATTTAAAATGTATGATTATAATTTCATAATATAATTATTTTGCCACAAGAGTTTTATATTCATGAATTAAATAAATACATTTTTTTTTAAATTTAAACCAAAAGATAAATATTAAACCTTAATTAAATTGCTCTGTATAATAATATGCTAACCTATTAAAAAAAAAAACATGCTGATATTCCACAAAATATTACTGTAGGTATTTATAATTCCCAGTAATGCTTTTGTTGAACGATTAATACTTTTTAACCTTCTTATAATAAGAACCCATTCGTTTTAAATTTGTATAAGATTTCCATTCAGTTAAGGTTATTGTGAAACTTGGCAATGGTCCTCTTTTGTTATTGGAATTGAAGTTTCCGTATCACGATTTTCTATGATAAAAAAAAACGCTTTACAGCTTAAACTAATAAAACACCAAAAGCTTTTCCAGTCTGCGGCTGCTATAATACAATTTTGATTGTTGTTAGTTGCTTTTTTAAATTGTTTTTCTGTTATTTGTCACATTTCTTTAATTCTACTTTGTGTTATTGAGTATAATATACTATAAATACTACAAACTACAAATTTGATTAAGTTTGGTAAGTCACATAATTATAATTATTGGACTTAGTCTGTTGGTGGTGGATCTAGGGTGCTAACTATTTACCATCACTACTACACTAGCAGCCAATTGGTCATACATTATTCTTTTGTTTTTTTAATAGATCAGAATTTGATTGAATTGTATTTTAATTGAAATATAATAGATTATTAAATCTCAGTTTAAAAAATGTATGAAAGTTCGTTCATTTTGTATCGATTGAAGTCATTATTACTACACCCAATAAGTTGCTACTCATTGAAAAATATTCTTTTTTTCAAAATTTTAAATGTGTAATCGGTATCAAGTTACATTATGAATTTCCCGAAAAGTTAAGTAGGTATTTGGGTTCTTATTAAAGTCACTCAAGCTTTATTAACTTCCAATATCATATGTATGATTTTTGTACTTCCACTTACTATCGTATGGATTGTGTATTATGTCGTAGTAACTGCAAAATAAAATATAAATATCATTATTAAAACTTTCAATGATTTTAACGTTTGTTTTAAAAGTACACAGTAAGAATAAAAAATTTAACGATCAATTTTGAAGTAAATGCAATTTTTAAACAACATACCTACCACTAATAATAAATGCTATTTATTTAGTGTATGCATAAATTACGTAGGTATAAATTATACTTAAACAATTAATTAATCGAAGTAGATATATTTTTTAAATCATTAGTTTCAACTATATTTAAAATTGGGTTGCTTATAACAATCATAACTTTATTCACTATACAAAATACATAGGTACCTATTTAAGATATCAAGTTTTTAAGTTCATTTATATATTATGGAAAAGTTGTATGGAGATTACCTAGTAAATTTAATGTGTATAATGTATTAATATTTAATTTGACATGGTTAGGTATACGATTGATTTATATTCATTTTTTTTTTATATTTTTTTTTGAACGGCATAACATATATACATATACATATATACTATATTGCATGTCTCTTTGTAGTAACCAAAATTCCTTAGTACTACGTTGTTGAAATGTATTTATGTTCAAAACCTCGGTTAGTAATTAATTAAAAATAAATTATCAAAGAAAACATTTTCGGTATAGGATATCAGCTATTATACGTTACCCAAATAAATGTATTAATTAAGTTTGTTCCTAAGGTTTCATTTATATGGAATTGAATATTGCATAATCATTTGTATTGGCGTTTTTAATTGGAAAATATGAATATAGAATTCTTAATCTGCAATGTGTTGCTGAGCGATTAGTAATGAGTAATGGTGAATAAAATGAAAAAAAAAATGAAATTCTGTGTTGTCGTTATTTTTTTTTTTATCGATGGTACTTCACAATCAAGTATTAGAAATATTAGTTAATATTAAATAATTAATGCAATTTAATAGTTGTGTTCATATTAAACAGTTATTGAATCTTTTCTGACGAGTATAGCAGATCATAATAATATGATGTTTTTCATTTATTTTCTGCTTAAAAGAGATAGATGTTATAGATATTAGGTAGGTTTAAAAAACTAAATATTCTATTTTATGTATTACCTACTATAATTAAATACTATAAATTGAATTAGAAATATATTGTTAATTTTTTATTACATTTAGCATGTACATATACATATTGTATTGTATTAATTAATATATTTAAGAGGATGTCAATATTGTCAGGCTACTATTTGCTTTCTCTCTCCGACAGATGTGCAACATGGACAATTTGAGTACAGTATAACTAATCTTGTATTGTTAGCATTTAATTACTATTAGAGTGAGTTGACCTATTATAAAAGTTGATGATAGAGAGTTATGAGTATTTACATACCTAATGGCTAATATAATTTTAATCAATAAAATCTTACAAAATACCCTTAGATAGTATCATTACAATTAAGTATGATAAGTAAATTTACAATAATGCAAAATATAAAAAAAAAGATAGGTTATGCTGAACAAAGTTTGCTATGGTGCGATAAGGTCGGAAAAACCCCGTAGTATACTGAAATCCTCATAATATTTACTACCTAATTTTTGATTTCTTCATAATTCAAAATAATATTGCTTGATTATGTGTATTTTAATTTAATTATTGTTTATGAAATACCTATTATAATTTCAAGTTTAAACACGATTACTGATTGGTTAAAGGCATTAATTATTTATTTCAAATATAAGATTTTATTTAAAACTGATTATTTCATTCTACATTAAAATTAATTATTCTAATGACATTTACTACGTTTTTGTTTTAAATATTTCTAATAAATTATATATTTTTTAGTATGTATTATGTTTGGCGAGTTATACTTGTGTATGCTTCATAAAATATGATTTAAATTTCAAAGCTTCAGTGACTAAAAATATATACATATAGATACTTAATTAAATTGCTTATGATAATTTATATTTATAATACCTTACTGCTTTTATAATTTGTATTATTATTTATTATTGTTATTATAATTACTATCCGAAATGATTCACTAAGCATTCTTACTATTTTATGGTGAAGTAATAGAAACCACGGTTTTTTTTTCCCACAAAATATTGGGTAGGTACCAGGTACCTATAATATTAATTAACTGCTTTGTTTACAAGGTTTGAAGAACTTATAACCGTAAATCATTATAATGTAGGACAAAACTTTTTTTAATATAAGCTATCAAGTAGAATTTTTTTAATTTAAATTAATAAATAAATATATAGAAGTTTTTGGTTATTGCTATTTTAATTGTAAATGTATTTTTAAATAAGGATTAAATAATGAATTTGTGTCAAATATAAAATAAAATTTCCACTTATGTCTTGTTACGTGGATAAGTACATATATTTTTTTTATTTTGAATATTATAGGATATCGCTTTATAGGTAATCTTAGCATTATACTTTTTTATGTTTGTAAGAATAAAATATTTGTATAGTAAAAAAAATTTACCTTTGTCCTTAAAAGTTAAAAAATTAAATAAAACCATATTATTATGATGATAAGAAATTTCCGGTTCAATTATACAATTGTATAATATAATCACTCTGTATGTACATTTTTGAAGATTTTGTATAAATCCAATAGAGTATTACTCTATGATAAATTCACGGTCTTAATATTAGCCCTAATATTTATTTTTTATAAGATTCTCAGTGGTATAAATAACCATGTCAACTAAATCATGACAACCACACGAATAGAACAAGCATATAACTTATATAAGTACCTATAGGTAAAATTAAAATATACATTATATGTACCCACGCAGGTAGTATAAAATGTAAAATAGCTAATAATATTTTGGTTAATAGTTAAAATACGAGTAAAGTAACTAATTTTCGTGTTATTTTAAAATTCAATTGAATTTGAAGAGCGTTGAAAACACTATATTAGATTTCATACTAATTATATTAGTAATTAGTAGGCATGGAATATGCAGGATAAATTCTAAATTAGCATAGTAGCTTAGGTAATTAGAATTACGATTCTGAATATTAAACATTTCGGTTTCTAACTTGGGGCATACACTCCGTACTTGCTATACATGCCATACTCGATAGTTTCAATCAATAATCGAAAGTTTCGACTGAAATGTGCAACAGGCCCATTCGTGAGATTACTCGGTAGAATTTATTGTAATATAGACTCACGATATAAAATTCAAGAGATTTATTATATTACTGGCGGTTAGGTGGCGATATTTTAATTATGAAATGACTTATGACAACTGTAGATATATCTTAAAGTATTTTGACTGTTTAACATATTATATTCCGAATATGTTCATACAATAAGTTAACTAGACGAACATTAATATAATTATTAAATACTGGCAGTTTAAAATAGGTATTATTGAAATATAATGTTGCAATAATACATTTTGCTTTATTGTTTTCGTAAAAATCATTCTTATAGGTGGTATAGGTGCAAATTTATAACCGGTTAGGTATATTAATAATGAACCTTTTCGTGGAATCGATATTATTTGGAGTTTCCCTAGAACCTGACACTACTCTTCATTCCAACACCTTACAACCATTCGAGATCGACTATTCTATAGTATTCGCTTACTTCAGTCAAAAAACGGTGCACGATATTCTTATATGTCATTTAACTATCCATAAAACTTGGAATCTTTCTCTCCGTCGTGACGACAAACACTCTAAATTTGATCCTATTTTTATCGTCCATAATATTTATTTTAAAACAAAACCACTTTTGTTTTCTCTACATCCTTTTATTTTTTTTTGTGAGTTTTCCAGTTTTCTGACATCCCTTTAATTAAATCCAAAGTTGAACTTTTCCTATTTGGAGGCTTTTCGCTATAACACATGCTTTTTTTTTTACCTTAGGTTGTCTGTTTGCACATTTCCTGGTTTATTTTTATTTTTTACTTTATCTTATCCTTCCTTTTATATATTTTTAAAAAAACTTAATTTTAAGTACTTGCTGTAACAACAGAAGTGTTATTTTTTGTTTTATAAAATACATTTAAAAAGTACAAAAATATAAATAAATTGTTTTTAGTATAAACCCTTTTAATATTAAAGTAAAGTACAGAAGAGTACCTCCATGAGATGGGGTATTGGACTTCAGGGCTTACAATTTTAATAATAAGTTTAAAAAGTTCTTATTTAAAATACTATCCATCATAATTCATAACTCATCGGTAAAAAGTAAAAATTAATTGATAATTTAAATTTAGGTTGGCATCTTGTTACAATAAACCTGATCAAGGACTAAGGAGTGTCTTGAAAATAATTTCGTGTTTTTTTTTAAACGACCCTGGGTGAAGTTTTGTAGACATTTTTGGATTTTGACATGCTTCAAGTGGTAATACACAAGATAAATACATTTTGCATAAAACTTTGCATGATACGATCCCTAAAAAATAAATAATGTTTATGAAATGAGTTAATATATTTAGGAAAAATTATATTAACTTAATAATATATACTTGTTATATTAATAGGTATATGTATAATATATTAATTTAGTTCAGCCGATTGTAGCAATGTATTTTTCATAGTGGTGCGAGTTTTAATAGGTTGCCAATTGGATAAATTCATAATTTATAACATTTTTTAATTGTGTAGCATAAATATCATTTAAGTTTAATTGTATTTTTCTCTAATATATAAGTAATACTCATTTATCTGTAGTCTATACCATTTATAAAATAAGTAAATTTGACAAAAAACATGCCTTATACGTTATAAAAGTTTTGTTGATTGAAGAGTTTAATGTTCATTATTATGTACAAGTTGTCTCGAGGTACCTAAACAATTAAGATAATAAAATAAACAGAGAGTATCGCTATCAATTACAATTACGAATTTAAAACTAGAAATTGTTTTAATATTATTATATTTATAATTTTGTGTGTCCCAAGATGAATGAATTAATAAATTATCATTGCGATAGGTATAGGATTGTTCTATCACGATGAGGTGTTAAATTTCAGAAACAATATTTAAATTAAATAAAGGCATTCCAAATATGCAACTATTATTATCGGGTTATTTTTCTAAATAAACTTAATTAATAATTAATGCTGAATAAATACACAAGGAATTGTTATAAAAATAAATCCTAAAGATAAACGCTAGTGGGTGTAAACTGTAGAAATGTCAGGGAAAAATTACCTGTAATTATTGCGATTAAATAAATCTCATTTTAATATTATGAAATAGGTGTGACCTTATTTTTATCCGTAAAACATATTTTTTGACTCAGATTAACATGAAAAACTTAAATAAAAATCCCTTTATTTATCTGTCAACTTAGATAGGTTCTATTACACTTCTACTACATGACGACGTACTCAATGAATTTAACATATTATAATGTAATGTTTATTTTGTGTTCCTAATTTCCTACACAAAAGAACAAAGTAAATATTTAATGGATGAATACGATTAAGATAATAATTAAAACTGTTGCCAAAAACTGTTTAGGATACATAAATAACATTATTTAATTTAACTTATTATACGTGTATTTAAATTATTTTTTGATTAATTATATGAATTAATGTTTAATATTCTTTTAAAAAATAACAAAATGGCTGAACTTAGAGGGATCTGTCAAATTAAAAGTGTTCGGAATTTGATGTATTACATGGTCATGATGATATTAATTCATCAAGTTACGATGGTGGGTTACTTGTATAATATGAACGTGGTTAGTAATTTAATTTTGCGGCCACTTGCTTATTAGTTATACTGTGTAAAAATAACAGACCTTTATATATACCACAGTAAAAAAATCGATAACGGGTGGATTTAACTTTTGCCTCACACTGTCAATAATGAACGATTTTATTTATTTTCCTTTTTACAAAATAGTGTGTCATAATATTATAACCAAATTCATATTCAATAAATAAAAAATATAGTAGAGGTACCTTGGTTATTTAGTATTTAATTGAAAAAATAATATAGCCTCCTATAGCTTTCCAATTAAAACTGTTTACGTGTAATCAAGGTAAAAAAAACTACAGAGTACCAATTCATATTCATTTAAATTATATAGGAAAGTTCATTTTAATGTTTTAAAATTGTTTTTAAATACATATTATTATACCTTATCAATTAATGTTTAAAAAAAAAAGTTAGTTCTAATTTAAAATTAAGAATATATTAATCTTTTGATGTAAGGAAATGTAGTACCATAATATATATTATATACCTACTATGGACATATAAAACGATGATTACAATAATTGTAAGAACATAATATTAAACTGCAATTATTAGAAAATCTACATATCTTCCTATTAGGTACTAATTTTATTTAAATATATTGTATTCCGCACCAACTGTATTAATATATTCTAATTGCTATTTCAAACTAAATGATTTTTAAATCATCATTGGTCTCTGATCAGTGGTAATCAATTAACAAGGATATATATTATATTATAATGGAAAATGACTAATTATAGACATTACTTCTCTCAGGGCCACATTATGGGACATGCATTAGTGTACTATGCATAATGTTCTAGATTAATGGAACAAACATTTTAGTTGTAGGTAACAATTTGCAGTAAGCAGTTATAAGAGCGGATTTAGTATTTGCGTTTTGATAATAATATTTAATTTTTTTATATAAAATGGTTAAAATGTGTATTGTAGTTACATCTGCAGGTTTGTTTAATTAAAATAAATTTGCACAGTTTAAATATTCATATTTATTAATTTTTTTTTATAGAATTAGCTTCTTTTTTCTCAGCTTGAATTCTGTACATTCCATACATATTATAATTGTCGTTATTGGTTCTTCATATACATAACAATGTAATTTAAAAAATGAGTAAAATACCTTTTATATAAATCATAAAATAGTTCAAATAATTTATTGTTTCTAAAATTACAAAATCGTCACAATATTTTTTAAGAGTTTTAACTGTATATAACAATAACAAACCTATTTATGATTTGTTTGGATTACAATAACATTAAATGATTGAAAATTTGTTAATTGCGTGAAAAACTGGACTACACTTAAGCTAACGTAATCGTATTATAAACAATTTTGAGTGCTTGAAATGCATGAGTTATAATTTAAAAAACAATTACTTATTAACTCAGATCTGATATATTTTAATGAAAATAAAATTATATTGAAATGGTCAATATACAATAAATCGTTATCGCAGTATAAAATATAGTATTATTAAAACGACGAAGACAAATTGAAACTATTGATTTTTTTTTTATGACCATAGTTGTTTTGTTGTAGTTGTCTTCACGATTTATTGGAATCCAATCGCATGCAATATGTTGTCTTTACACACACATGGAAAACGTTCTTAAACCGTGAGACTATTATAGGTATATTTACTATATTATTAGGTGGGATATAAAAATGGATCTCTAAAATTAAAAAGCAAATTTATACAATTTTATCAGTTTTTACTTTTTTTACATATAATGTTGAAAATATTTGGTCAGTAAAACATTAATATAATTTTTTTTTTTTTTTTTGTATATAGATACTTTATGGCATTAATTTAATTACCATAAAAATATCATTTATACAATTATTGTAGCGACTACGATTTTCGTATTAAACGTTTATATTTTTTTCAGACGTATTTTTCCCTCTTTATTTATTCTTTTCACAATCATTAGGGTTTAATACTACAGTATTGAAGGAAAAAAATAAATGAGATAAAATCAGTTCATTCATTTTTTTTTTTCGTAAGATCGAATGAACTATCTTTCTGATTTGAAGCATTCCGTAAAAACCCTTAATGAATCTTTAAGATATAAAGATTTAAGATAGACACTTTAATAACACTGCCAATGAAATAAAATGTACTTCTGTTACTTAAGATGGAATACCGACATTTTAAATGCGTTCGACGAGAATTCTTTATTTTAAAAATAACATACGACAAAGTCATTGTTGGTCGTAAACTTGTAAACATAATGGAAGAATACTTAATTCTAACAAAATATTATTGTAGGCGTTGGCGTTTGTTCTTAAGTACCTATGTGTTTTGTTCAAAGAAATGTGCATTAGGCAAACATAAAAACAGTATAACACCTTTTTCAGGAGAAAAACCAACAATCATTTGCAGAAAAAAATGCTTTAAAAATAACCTTATGTCAAATAAGTGATTGCATTTTATTGTTTTTAAAGATAAAGATAGGCCCCGGGATTCCGATTTTTAGGTGTTATTGGTTTTGACAGCTGTACATAAATCTACATTATACTTATTGGAAAACAGAGCACGATTGAGTGGTTTACTATTTATTTGGGCACATTTTACGTAGCAGTACAACCATAAAATAATTTAAACTTTTAAGATCATTGATAAAAAATACCAAGATCTTTTTATTTATAGAAGAAAAAAGGCCATTGACTATTGAGGATTGTCATATACATTTACAACAATACCACAATAATATTATTATCCTAAATATTTATTTATATGAAAGTCTCAGGATTTATTTTATCTTAAAATTATTTTTAACAAAATAAAATATTTATCGCACACTGTTTTTAATAAAACTGATTTCGATAACTTTGCAATAGTTTGGAATATAATACTTCTAGAAATTTGATATATCTGTAATTTAATTTTGTTTAGTATGATATAGAATTATAGGTATTATTTTAAGAAAATTGAGATTTTTATTTCTCAAAATGTAGCACAAAGGGTTAATATAGGTACTATAAAGTATTATATAACATATTAGCCTAGGCTTACCATAACAATTCAAAACAATTTTTATTTTATTATTATTAGATTTTGTAATTATCAATATTAGTAGCTTAAAATGTTTCCGATAATATTATATTGAGTATTCGTAGCTACTACTTAATTGGTGTCAGTTACTTATAAAAGTATTAATTTAATGTTACTAATAAATGTGTTATTATTTTAAAAATAATAATAATATTTTAAAAATCTTTAACCATTTGTTGTTTTGGCGAGTAGCTTAAAATTGCTAAATAGTCCAATAAACACTGTAGTAACCGAGCTCAGTTCAGAGTTTTTGATTAACTTAAAGCCGTATTTGTATCCTGTCTGGATTTTTGTTTTTTGATTAACGTGTATTAAACTTTAAATGAGTTTGTACAAACATTATTGTAATTAAAACGAAAATTAACATTACAATTATAAATTAGCATTCATAAAATTATTTAATGAACTATATTTTATTGAAGTTAAAAGTTAAACAAACTAATTGAATATTAATAAAAAAATTTAAATTAAGTTTAATAGTTTTATTGGTTTAATAACCAGTGAGTGTGTCAATGTTTGAAGTTTTTTTATCGTAGAATATTTTTCTTACATAATTTAAATATTTTATTAAAACATTATTTAATTATTTACCAACCTTATATTAATTATGACTAATTTTGTTGAATACTGATGACCTATCTCAATAAAATCTCTTGGGAATTACATTTAGTAATAATAATGATGCGTATTTTTAAATTGTCTCAAGAGACTTTATTGTAGTCAAATAATCGTAAAATTATATTATCTTCTAATTAAACTGCGTTTCTCTTCATGTATTCTGAACCAACCAAATGAAATTCTAAACTTCTCAATTCTCAGTGTAGATTTATAAATAAATGACTGTACGTGTTTTTACAATTTATATTATTGTAATATCTAAGTAACTAAGATGATATTAATATTAATTATTGTATATTATTATTAGCGAATTAGATATAATAAAAATAAAAATATATATTAATATTGTAGCACGAGTAAGAAATTGATGATGACTTGAAGCAGAACTCGATAGGTACCTAACAAAATATTAAGTTCTAAGTATTTTTGTTCCATCTCTGAGTAATTCAACAGAACTACAATCTCTTTAGTTTAAATTTTTTGTTAGAAAGTTTTTTATTTAATACAATATATTCACATACGTACCTAATTAAATTAAATGTGTACAATTTTTTAGTACAATGGAAACAATTATTTTAATACATAAGAATGTAGAAATGTTTTCGTACCTAATATACCAGGTCTATAAATCTAGCATAAACATAATACCTGTACATTGTAATTTGCAGTTACAAAAAGATGCTCTGCTGTACAGCAGGTTACAAGTGGGTCATTGTATAAGAAAAACGATTCTGAGCGGAGACGGTATGTCTGTCTAGGTATAAGACATATTATATACATATTATCTATGATATTAAACAAAAAATTGACCTACAATAGGTACCTATAATAAATTCCAAATTAATCATATCACAATATCCATTAGGTACTTATAACGCGTTATAC
>WHPZ01580541.1:0-38136 GCA_016617965.1 Macrosiphum rosae
TATTGTATCATTGAATTCAAATTTAATAGCATCCATTATACAGTGACCCACTTGTAACCTACTGTACAGCAGAGCGACATCCACTTACCCACCTTTTTTTATATTGGTACCTATTTATAAGTATTTAAACTAGCTACAGATTTTTGCAATTTTTATTTTCTTCGTGTAAGGATTTGGGTTTGAACCACGATCCCGAAGAGGGGCTAAAAAGTAAAACCTTAAAGGGGGGATAGATACTAATACGGGGGGCTAAGCTCCCCTAGTAACACTGATGCGACTTCATATTATAGCAATGAAACGAACGACAGACGACTCTCGCGACTGGTTGTTCTGGTAGTTTGTACTTCGTCACCCGCTGTTCCTCAAATACTATTATTATATTAGGTACATAGCTATAATTTATGACGTTGTAAATTAGTGACGACTATAACAATATTGCCATGTATTGGTTAACCGGAAGTGGCAAAAATCGCTCGGAACTGCATGTGTTGCACACAAATCGTAGTCTAATTGCATCGCTTGGCAACCGTATAGTGTACCTACGTATTGCGGAGGGCTTTAAACTTAACTGTACTTAACTGTAGGTATTGACCATAGACACGGCCGTCTCTACAATTTGCGGGGACCGGGGTATAACTCTTTTTGTTGGGCATATAAAAAAAATGTACACATCCATAAAGTATTTTAACCCATTATATACCTTTACCAGTTCCTCACCTAACCATTTTACGACTTGATAACAATAATAGGTATATAATTTGAAGACCTCGCCTCGGAGCAACGGCAAGACATCTTCATATTTTCGTCATAATAAGTTTTGAACTGCACATTATTAAGAAAAAAACTGCGTCGTTTTCCTCAACAACCAGAAAAATCCGATTGTTAAATACAGAGATATCAATATATTATCACATAAATGGAGATGACGGTTTGTTGTTGCACTAAAAATATTTTATTTACTAAGAAATCTCCAAGTTTTATTTTTTGGTTTTGAGAACATAATGTAGGTAGGTACTTACGTATTATACGAATTGAAAATTTTTATTACATAGAGATGTTTTGTTGTTGCTCCTAGGTCTTCATTTATTTAGTAGACTATACCTATTATAGAAGACTTTTCACTTTTATTATCATAGTAGGTATATATATTGTACAACTGTGCAAGTATTTCGTACTTGATTTCATTTAATCACCTACATTTAATTAATAATACAATACTGTCAAATACAAAGTCAAGCTTTTTTTGTAATATAATAATATGTAAATTGTCGTATTTAAAGAAAACTTGGGATTCTTCAATTGCGTGAGCTCGGGGCCCGGGGCTTGAGCTCCGCTCGCCACAACCTTAGGAAGGCCTTGATCATAGACGTAAATTATGTATCGTCGTAGGTACCTATATTAACTATTAAGGTGTCTGTACACTCTACAATGTACATTATCATGTCATCCATAAAGTAGAAAGTGTTGTATACGCGTATCATATCATAATATATCTTAGTCTGTGGTTGTACGTTTTACACAGACTTCTATACCACCTACGTAGGTACCTATGTATAGTACGTGTAGTAGGTACCTACTGTAGTAGTATACCAATGCCGGGTTGCACAAAACATTTAATGAATCAATACTTAGCTAATAGTCTCTTAAACAAGATTAGCGGCCCACAACTGGTCCATTAAATTTAATAAATTGCTTATGCAACCGAGCAAGTCTGCGACATTTATCACATTATCTATGATCAGCACCTAGGACGTGTATACCACCTTGGTCAGCACGGTTAAACTTTTTATCAGAAGCAATCATACGTATTATAAAAATATTAACATTGCCGATGACGGACTCGCATACGCGGAGCCGTGGTGGTGGTAATGTCGACATCTACCATGACCCGAACGGCGGTTCCCGTTTACCGCGGTTTTCGTGGGGTTGCGTCGGGATTCGGGAAACACATTCGCTCTGATAACAGCGCAAGTTGGTAAGTCGTGCGCTCGCAAAAGCAACAGCTGATATTTTTTTAACGGAATGTTCGTTCGGCTTTGCTTATAGCACGTTATCTATTCCGTTTCGGAAAATTCAATAAAATATTTATTTATAACCCATCGTCCGCCCGAATGTCGCGTCGCTTTCGCGGACGTCTCGGCAGTCGGCAAACGCACGTTGTCGTCAGTCACTTTGCCGCCGCGGTTCGCGCGATGACCGGACGACACGAGGATCTCGCCGCCCGGCCACGTGAGTTCGAGCAAGTTTCGCGGCAACCGCGACCCCGCGGTCAATGGATCGCGGGAACGGCCGATTGACCAGTGCGCGACGACGGTGGTGAGTACCCGACCGGGGTGGATCGCACAGCATGCGGGATGCGTTTTTCGGACCGACAAACCGATATCTTGTCATCCCCGCAAAAAACGGCCGCCGGCCGCTGTGCGCGAGTGGGGGCGGTGGCGGCGGCCGCGAAGGAGGCGACAACGCGAAAAAATCGGCCCCCGCCATAACGTGGCCGTCCGGTGTCCTTTGTTTGGGCTCGCCGGCGGCGAATGGCGTTCGTATATCACCTCGGCTGCCGTCGCCCGTGCAACAGCGCCAAACGTCGTTTCGAAAAACATGCGGCCTGTTAGCGGACATCACTACATCAGTTTCAAGCCGGCACTCATTGCAGTCAGTCCGCACGTCCGTCCGCCACTGATTCGTGTCCGTCCGCTCGTTTACGTTTTCGCTCGTTTCCGTTTTACTTGGGTGCCCCTGAAAAATATTCAAAACCATCGACAAGTGTCTCGACGAGTGTACATCCGATTGCCCCTCACCGCCGTCGTTCCGTCTCGCGATGGCCAAACGCGTTCAAATCCGTCGGGCCCAACGAGAGACGTCCACGGTCGGAATCGTCACGTTCGCCGCTGGAATCGCCATCGCTTTCGTCTTGGTCGTCGTCGTCGTCGCTGCTATCCGCCGCGGGATCTCACCCCAGTCTGCGTAATTTGATGTGAATCTTCGTGCTTCGTTTAACTCACTCGGACCGCTCACCTTTTTGCTCACCTTTTTGGTCACCTCTCGCTCACTTTTTTGCTCACTCGCTCGCTCCGCTCAAACGCATTTATTACCTTCGATCTTTTTACTCATCCTCATTATTGTCGATCGAACGGTGTTAGTTTGTTTACTTCCGAATACAGCGGCTTAACGAGAATCCAACGCATCTGGCAGACGGACGTGGGCTACCGAACTGTGTGTTGTCAACGCACACCCAATCGTAACCGAAAGACTGCTCCAAGTACAGACTGAATTCCAATATACTCTGTGGGTATACCTACGTATGCATGCACGTACCTACTACATATGCTCAAAAGGTAACCTTAAGGTCATCATTTATCAAGACTGGTGTTAATGATTTGTATCTTATTATATAACCTTTTTTTTATGTTATTAAAATAACTATGTACCTACCTACTATATCACACTAGTAATCGATTAACAGAAGACCATATTTAATTATAACTAAAATAAAAGCTGAAATAAATAGTTCTATGACATTCGTTAAAGTTAAAATTTGGTGTCCCTATTCATACCTATCATGTACTTGTGATCAAACCTGAATGGCTTAACAAGTTATTTGAATTGAAAATAAATTTGTGTAATACTGTAGTTGGTACCTACTTAGTTGATTGAATTTATAAATGTTTTTTTTTTTTAGGATCTGATAAGAAGTATCCAGATTACAAATTTACAATGATGGATTTGTCTATAAATAATCGTAACAATCAAAATGAAGAATATAATCACAATGAACAATATAATCACAACGTAAGTTTTAACGGTCTTAAATTATTGCAAGTTTTATTTATTTAACCTTTTATATTAAATAAATATATAGATTAATCTTCCATCGAGGACTGCTCCGGATTCATTTGAAATAAACAACAAACCAAGTATGTAAAACTCTCCTCCTAAAGTATTAATTCCTATCATTTTATACCAAACTATTTTACACTTAATCTTGGCTTCTAAGTTATCTAAATATTGTTTATGGTATGAATTAATTTGCTATGGTTAATTTATTTATTGATTTTGAATTCATACTTCCAAGGTCCAAGGTACCTAAGACAAATGCACTTTTAAATTTACTCTGTGATTTATACTTATTCATCATTTTAAATCAATTAGTACCTACTTAGTCTTATTAGATAAGTACTTATATAGTTATATATTATATGGTGTGAATTAGTTTGCAATATTTTCCTAATGTGCATAATATCCTTAAAAAAGTCCCTAATGTTAAATATTTTTTTGTTTAGGACTCAGTGCCATAAAAAGAACTAAACAATTACAACCTTTTAGTGTGAGTACCTAACGATTGTCTCAAATTATAGCAAGTTGTAGATATATGTAAAATTAAATTACTTAAATTGTATTTCATTTTATATTTACAGTATCTTTTCCAACCAGTGGATCCTCATCAATTCTCATCTTACAATAATCATGGTATGTTTAATTTATACTTATTTTATTACTTGTATTCCACCAACAATTATTTATATTTAATTTTTTTTCTTCAGGAATTTGCGTTAAAGTCATCGAGTATGTTTTAGAAACTGAAAAGAGAAGACTTACTGACCAAATTTCTGAAAACAATCACGGTGCTAATTTTTCTGACAGCATTGATACATATGCTCCAGTTAACTATGGTAAATAATAAATATATTATATTAAAAATTTAGATTTTAAGAAGACGTCATTTTTAAGAACCAGCATGTGTTGTCTCCGTTTTACACACGTACAACATAGCAAATTTTTGTTCACCAGTTTCAAATTTCAATAGTGTAAATTCAAAATGCTCACAGCTTATATATTAATAAAAATATTGGAAAACAACTTCAGATAGATTAGAATTGTTAAAATTATGATATTGTTAGTTCTTATATTTTATTAAATAGTTGTTACACATTCTTATTGGTTAACTATAGTTTTATATAATCTGATTCAAAATGAGTAGAATGTATTATTTAGTAGTGTATAATTTTTCATCATTCAGTTAGGTATTTATTCTATTTTTTGTTGGGATCTGGGAACTAGTGGCAGTGGTCATTGCTTACTCTCAATCACGTCACATGATTGATTTTAGCCGCTGTGCTGCTATAATAATTTTATTTCACACTTTTTATTGTGTTTTTTTATCTCAAGTAAAAATTATTTCCAATTTCCTAACTTACGACTTAATTATGTTTGATATTTTATTTATGTGTTTACAACATATTATAATATATATTAAGTAATAATAGTTATGTATGTTTGTAAGTTAATTTACTTAATATGATTAAATATCTACATAATATGGATAAATCTTCAAGTAATTACAATTTAATATTATGTTAAATTAATTAAGTCTAAAATAGAACATAATAATTATTCTACTTATCTTTATATGTATAAAAATCTCTTGTCACGTCTTTGTCCTGGATAAACTCTGAAACTACTGGACCGATCTTGATGACATTTTTACAATGTGTGTAATTTGGCCGAACTTAAAAGATAGGCTAATTTAAAAAGGGAGAGGACCAACCCCGAGAGGTGTTAAAACGGGAATTTTGTTTATAAATGATTGCCATGAGTGATGTATAAAATGATTCATCCTAGAAATTTCAACCCAGAATTATAGTGTATCGTTTTAATTAGTTGCCACGAGAACAAACGAACCATTTATTATATAATACATCGACTATTTGTTATTGTACTATTGTACATATACATATTCAATCAGTATTATTATTATTATGCGTCTATAAGCAATGATGGGGTTTTAAGCTATATAATAATAATAATAATTAATAATAAAAAAATATTTGCTTTACTTTTTAAATATAAATTATAATATAATATCCAACTAAAAAATGTAAAATGAAAATTTCTGTATAGGCTGAACTCTGGAACTACTTATCAGATCTTCTTGATTATTTTTTTAAACGAAAGAGTATTTCACGGAGAAGGTTTAAATGAAAGAAAATGTTATGAAAGTCCACTGGTGTATAATATATTGGTTAATTGGGCATGTTTGTTGATTTGTATTATTATCTTTTGTACATACCTATATATAATATTTACAAGAATATCTGGTAAGTAGTTCCAGAGTTTAGTCTGTATAGTTATATTCTATGTATTTATAATTTATATAGTTAAGTATATATATATAAATTCATGTTTGCGGGTAGATTTAGATAGGTTAATTTATAAAAAGTTAAATTTGTTTTTTTTTTATTCATCGGATTTTAGTACGGTTAGGATAGGATTTTCTATAAATTAATTATATTAATCTACCGTAGGTGGAATTAATTAAAAACTACAAACTTGGTATAACTTTGATACTTTAGAGTTAAATCATACACTTATGTACAAATAGCACGGGGTCCGCAATCTACCTCATATAGATTGGCTACCTGATAATGTACTGTTGCGAATCAGAATTTTCATTCTGGGCTACGGAAAAGTTAAGATAAATTTTGAACACTTTATACCGAATATTAAATAACGAAATGAACAAAGTTTGAGTCGTATAGAGTTGATACATTTAATGGGTAACGAAGTGCACTGGATCAGCTAGTGATATTATATTTATTATATGCGCAAACTTGAACCTGCATTATACCAGGGGTATGACACCCCTTGAATGAACCGGATCGGCCGATGGTGGTCTTGAATACGGTCTCCAGGGGGGGCGTGGCATACATGAAATAGGGAATGGTAAACAAGCTGAACCTCGCATAGCATTTCCCGCCTATGTCGTGGGAAACATTTACCAATACGGGAGACCTTGGGTCTAACATCATGTTGGTGTGCGGAAACGTTTCCATGTTTTTCGGAGGTTCAGACTTCAGATCATAGGAAAACAAAACCCCATTCAGCTGATCGAGTGTCGCTTCTATATTGTTCTATGATCATACCCATAATCCATAGTCCCAGCTACAATTAGGACCTAGCTGTTTAAATTATAAAATATCTATTCAAAACTAAAACTTTTCATAACATTCAATATAAATTCTTATTGTATAAATTCTATAGTATAGAAAAAATAATGTTTATAAATAAATATTAGTCAATGTAATACAAAACTTAAACCACAGGCTAATGTCTATTGATATGAACCCTTAATTGGAAATAAATAATAATTTGAAAACAATTATAGTACACACTTAAAGAATAATAATACAAGACAGTTTAGGATGATAAATTACTATTATTGTTTAAAACATAAAATTATCTTATTTCTAATACACTTTTGTAGGAATTTTTATAATAATGATACTATTGGTATGTCTTATATAATTGTAGTATTTCAGATTAAAAAAAGATATCAACATAGTTGATACCATTTCTTTTGAAAAATATAGAGAATATTTGTATAGAATATATTTTTTTCTTTTGACTGAGTTATGAGTTTGTAATTGTGCTTTGTTATATAACATTAAGGCATTATATTCTGTATTCTATTTATTACATTCATTATATATCTTTTGTATTGGATTTCACTAAAATTTCTCCAATTGTTGCATAGTTTGATACAGTAATTATTTATTATGATTATTAATTATTCATAAATGATATAAATTAATAAGTATTATTATTTTATCAGGAAATAATCAAGTCAGTATACCCAGTGGACCTAATATTCAAAATACACCTGAAACAAGAACATCTATAATAATAACTAATGGGTATGCGCTTTCATTCATTTTTAAAATCATTTTTATAAATTAAACAATTTTATTTATTTAATTTATATAGAACAAACAAAAAATGTATACCAAGTGTACCAACTAGCAAACTTACACCCGAAAACATAGCTATGTATGAAAATTCAGTACAAATATATAATTTTAGTAAAACTAGTGAACCAGTAGAATCAACTTCTAACAACGAACAAAATGGTTTTCCTCAAATTTATAATTCAAACAGTCCAACTTATATCTCCAGTTTCGCAAAATGTATGCCCAAAACACTTGATGGACGGTTTATGTAAGTGTATATTATCATATATTTAAGAAGACGTCACACCCGCATATGTTGTCTCCGTCTTACAAATGTACAACATGGCAAAAACTGTTTTGCGCGGGACAACTTTTTCCTTATGTGTTTGTAGTAGTGACTCCAAAATTTCTGATCATATAGGGTAGAAAATTATCTATGCAACAGCTTGCCAATATTTTAGATAACATACATTTTCGCTTCTAAACATATAGTATTTTTCATTTGCTTATAATTTAAGAAAAATGATTGTATAGTGCTATTTAAAAAAAAAACACGCTGTCGCACAGATTAAGTTTTTCTTTGTGTTGTGAAAATTTGGTAGTTCTACAATAAATATGATTCAAGAAAACTTGTCCTGCGCTTAACCGTTTTTGCTATATTGTACATTTGTAAGGCGGAGACATCACATGCTAGCTTGGGGTCCTCTGTGACAAAGTGTTTAACACTGCAAATTTACGCTCAGCGGATCACAATAAATTAGCTTCATTAGTTTAAAAATTAGAGTGAACGACATAATATGAAACTTGATGGTAAGAATATTATCTGTGTTTGTAGTAGGGTTTTTCACGACAGCTTCATTTTTTAGTAAGTATTGCATTTATAATATAACATAAATAAAAAGTAAAAACCCTTATACAAACAGATAATGTTCTCAACATCAAGTTTCATGATAGGTCAATTCACTAACGAAGCTAAATGTGATCTGCTGAGCTAACATTTGCAATGTTACGCACTTGTAAAACAGCGACAACAAATGCCAGTGATACGTCCTCTTAATACAATTATTTTGAAATGTAAATGTTACATTTGCTTATGCAAACAATTATTAAATTAATTACAGGCCAAATCCAAGACACTTTGAAAATCGGGAAGAAACTGCAATTTTTAATCATCCTACTTATGGTAACTATTATCTTTATTAATTTTTTTCAGATTTGTTCATAGGAACTTAATTACACTTTATATTATTATTTATAAGCAGTCTTTTAATGTATCTAAATACCAGTCTATTAATAAATTATTTTTAAATACATATTATATAAATACTTTTTTAATTTTACTGATTCATTTGCACAACTAGATAAAAAGATTAAATTTGTAATTAGTAATAACTAATAAAAATTAACACATTTAAGAATCATTAAAACTTTGTATTACCTATTTAATTTTATACTGAAAAATGAAAACTAATAATAATTTGTTATAATATTTTAATTCTAAGATATTTTTAATATTAATCAAATAATTAATAGCTTGTTAATGAAATATATAATGTAAAAATGTTTAGTAATTTGATTTTTATAAACAATTTGAAATGGATGAATAGTTTTCTTGATTTTTGAAAATTATTTACATGGCAATATTTGATTTTCAAGTATAAATACTTCCAAGACAGTATTTCAAATCACAATACAATTAAATACATAGTGTTTAATATAATTCTTAAATCAATTATATGGAAAGTATTTTAAATACTCTCTTGATAGTTATTGTATTTGAAAATCTAATACTTCCAAGAGTTTCAAAATTCAAAAGGACATTTCAGTTTGTTTTCTGATCTTTGCTATAGTTTATTAATTATAATTAATAGGTATACAATTATAAAAAAATATGTATCATATTTTATTTCATTAACAACAGTTTAATGTTTTAATTAATAACCAAGCATTTCAGAGTAAAATAAAAAAAATTTCTACTTATTTTCATTTTTTAGTATAAAATTAAGTAGTAAAAACTTCTAACGATAATTAAATGTGACATAAAATTTTAAATTAGTCATTACTATAATTACAAAATGTATATTAATAGGTACCTCATATGTATTGTTATATAAGTAAAATTAAAAAAGTGTTTAAATCTATGCCAATCATTTGTATCTGTTCTTAAATACATTTTTTAAAAGTATTTTAATACAATTTATAATGTATTTAAACTGCTTATTACTTATTACTGATAACACAAGCCTTGGATCATATTAATTGTAATGTACCTACATTTTTATTTATGAATTAAATATTATATGAACATGTTTAAAAATATTATAATTAATGCATTTTCTGTTGATTAGATGCACCGATGTTTTCTTCATTTCAATTTAAAAATGAAGCGGAAAATCATTATTTAACATTTCAAAAAGCTCCGGAGTCAATACCACCTGTAAGTTTTAACTAATTATTATTAATTATAGTTATTTTGTTTCTTTGAGGACAGACAATTTAGTGATCAATAAATCTTTTATTGAGTCTCATTAAATGTAATTTAGATTCCGAGTGGTTAGTAAGGAAACTTGGTTTTATGCTTTTGATCTATTACATTCTCAAATAATTGTAGTGTACATATTTGACGGTTGTATACAAAATATTTAAATTGTATACTATAGATAATATGCAATAATATTCGGCTTTTTAGTGCAAGATAAAAATTAAGAGAATTGAAATAATATTAATATAGAAATTTCATATCCATTAAATAGTAAATTAAGTTATAAATTCACTGTTGGTTAGCTAATTATTTAATTTTTTTTTTATAAGTAATATATATTTTAAATATTATGTATTTTTGTACTGTTAAATTTTGTTTTATTAAGAGGACGTGATACCTACATGTGTTGTCTCCGTATCACGTCTTCTTAAAAACAATTGTGAAATCTTATATATTACAATTTTCAATTTCTTATCTATATTGAAAAAAATATCATACCAGTGTAAAACCAATCGCTCTCTTGCTCCACAACAGTAAAATTATGTCAGTGTTAACTAAAACTCGATTATTATTATTATCATTTGGCACATTCAAGTTTCAACTGGTTCCAAATCTAGTCGAACCTACAACTTGGTGTAAAATTAATTTATGCATAATAATTAATAATATTATTGTCTATCGATAACTATGTAATAATTATGCAATATTATCTGTTGTCTGGCCGTCCATAAGTACTTTTTCTCCTATCACTCGACGGCGTTTACTTTACTGAGGATTTTCTGCTTTAAAAAAAAAAATGACATTCTGTCGAGACAACAGAACGCGTCGGGAGCAGCGATGGCGGACCGCGGTAGCTCCTGCTCAAGTTTGGAAAGAGAGCGAGATCGGACGACGGCTACGATTTACATACCTAACTGTGTCATCGATGTTTGACGACGTGTAAAGGGAAAGAAAATCGGTCGGACCTCGAGACGTCGTGATAACGAATAATAAAAAACGGATAAGCACAGATAACGCGCATTTGGAGGCGGTCGCATCTTCGCCCGTTACCTCCATGGTTTTTTGTTTCGTCGACCAGTGAAAACGGTTACAGTTCAATTAGTCGTTAAAAAAGAAAAAAAAAAAGAAAAAGTAACAAGCGTATGGAAAAAAAAGACAATCGAACGAAAACAACAAACAAACGAAAACGGCTTGACGCGCAAATATGAGCTTGACGTCGGAAATCGTATTCTGCCCGTGAACCCGCATAACATTATCGGCTGGAAAACCGAAATATTTTTTTTCCTGCTATAATAATTACGACGGCATCACGTCTCCGCCGCTGTTTGCGCGCGTTTTCGTGTCCGATGTCCGCAACGACCACCGCCGCCGCCGCCTGTCCGGAACGTACTCTTGATACCGCGCGCGGCGCGGCGGGGCAGGGCGGGTGATCGCTCGCGCGCACGCGCATCGGCGTCCCGCTACTGGCTACTGCCATAGATTATCCAGCTGCTAGCCAGCAGCACCGTCGGGAAGGCAGCGACGGTCCCCGATACCACTCGGCAGCCAGTACAAGCGCCGCGACGGAATACTTGTGCGCGCCACCAGTGTGTTGTCTACTCGGCCCGTACCACTGCTCTGTGCATGTGACGCGCGCGCGAATAATTTTTTTATTCCAAACGAAACGGCCGAGCGCGCAACAGTAGCAAACGAAAAAAAGAAGATTACCAATATTGTCATTAAATACTACCACAACTGCTACTACTACTACTACTACTACTACTGCTGTTGCTGCTGCGAAAACGACGACGACGACGAGACGACCACAACGACGACGAAGACGACGACGAGAACGACACGACGACGACAACACGACAACGGCGGCGGCGACGGAGGCGGCTACAAAACGACCGCTTCATTCGGTCCGCGTTCAATTTTGGGCGATATTTTTGCCAATTTCTATCGCTACTATACTTACACAATACACACAAAGACACACACACACACACACACACACATACACATTACACACACACACACACACGCATACACACACACCACAAACAACGTAAGTTAATACATAATATCGTACAAACAAACGCGCGTAGCATTCGCAATAACACAACGTCGACAGAAACAGCGAGCGGCGGTAGCGGCAGTGATCTTCACACGATTTTAACGATATTATATGCGTTGTCGTGGTCTGCGGTGCGTCGTCGGTACGCGAAATCGGACTAGAAATCGTCGTCGTCTGCCTTAACCGCAGCTGCTCTACTAGCCAAAACGCTCGCAGTGGACGCAATCGGTCGCGCGGGCTTTCTAAGTAAGTCGTCGACGTCGTCCGGTGGTGTACGTGTTGTCGTCCGGTCGCGCGCGATGCCGTCCGTCGTCGCCGACACCGCCGCCACCACCGCCGCCGCGTCGTCCACCGGCCACCGAGCCGTCGTTGTACACAGCCCATTATTGTGCGCCCGTTGCGTTGTCCGGTGCGACTTGAGTCCGTCCGGTGGTCTGCGATAGCTTTCCGAGCGGCCGCTCACAGTCGGTCCAGTCCACCGCCTCCGCAGCAGCCGCAGTCGTCACCGTCGCCGCGCGTACCCGCCGACGCCGAGGCCCGCGGCCGCCGCCGCCGTCGTTGTCGTTGTCGTTGTCGTATCGTACCGTTGTACCGGCGACCCGCCCGACCCCGCTCGCCCGTACCCGTTCAGCATGAGTGACGTCGCCGACCAGATCAAAGACGGCAACCTAATACTGACGGCCAGTCCGTTCTCCAACATCGGCAAGCAAGACGTACTCAAAAGCGCCGTCGACGTGCCAGCCACCGTGAGTATCGGCCCGACGCCGTCACGTTTCGGTAGCTAGCCCGTCCGTCTTTCTTGTCTGCCGTCCGCCCTCCCGCCCAATTACCATCGAGAAATGCCTTGTACAGTTCAAACTGCACCCCCCCCGCCCATCATTTCGTCCATCGCGGGGGCTTGTACCGAAAATTTTTTTTCGTTTTGCCGTTTTTTGAATCCCCCCCCCCGGAAAACGTCTCTACGACTCCATATCTCAACGGTTTTTCCTTCGTACGGGTTTTGACCATGACAGGTCCTAAGTACGACAGCAGCCGATCTCGTACTGTCTGCGTGATACGTAGTACCTACGCATTGATAATTATGTCGCTTCGATTCTCTCCGCTCTCTCTTACGCCGCTCGCGGTTTGCGACTGATGACTGATGTACGTTTTTCAGTACGATTTCCCGTACTAATGTTGAAGTTACATTGGTACGCCTGTTGCGGGCATCGTTCTCGCTTTTTCCGCGTTTTCACAGTTTGTAATAATGTTGCGTTGTGTATTCGGTTCGCGGGAAATCAGTGGACGACGGTGGTGTAGAAAGATTCGATTTATCCGATAATTACTAGTAATTTTTTCCTGTGAGAAATGTTTGGTGAAAAACACCGACAGACTCAATCCCAAAAGCATCCTCACTGCGAAATAAATGTTGTGCAATTACGTGAAAATTAACTCGTTCGAAATGGCATCACTGTAGTTTCAATGTTCATGTCGCACCATACTTAGTACTCAGCTGAATGCAACGGATGTACACAACATGGTGCCTAGCTTACTGTACTCAAGTTTCTAGTAACAGTTGGCTGATTCAGCCATTTAAATATTTTTTTCTGTGCCACATTTTAATGGCCAAACTCGTCTGTATAATATGTTACGAGTTAGTTTTACATTTGACTATCGAGTGGCATTTTAAAAACAAATTTCTCTTTTTCATCAAAATTTAATAATCATTGTCTTTTTAAAATTTTTTTTTTGTTTTTGGAATGTGATTTTTCGTTAATTCACCATGTCGATGTGATTAATTACGATAAATTGATGAAGGCATCTCTTTTAGTCACCATTGGTCTAATACTGTTTTTGTGTAAACAAAATGATTTGTTCCATGGTAGGTATTTTTTTTAAAAAAAATGCATAAGTGTATCATTCAAAAGTTTTTACCTAATTTCTCGCATTTTAGCTTCAGTTAATGTTTTTGTGTTTCTCTGTAACTTAACAACCCTAAATTGATGTGGATAATAATTGTGTTGGAACAAACAAAAACATCCATCTCCAATGTTGTAAATTTTATTTAAATATTCAACTCTGCAGCAAACCAATTGTATCAATCGCAACATTTAGTATTTTATAAACATTAATTGGCACCAGATACTATAAATTTTATATAACTACTATGAAGAGATGAACGGAATGGAATAACTGATTAATTTCTAGGGCCCAACTTTGTATTCTAACTGAAGTTATGCATTTTCAATATTATTTATTAGAATAGGTTTAGTTTGTATACTAGTCATTATACTAGGCAAATACTTTGTATACAATATTGTTAATTTAGATTAAAATACTAAATGTCCTCAAATTAGTTAGATTAGTTAGTTAGTAATTTGTTTAGCCTTTATGTGTTGAAATTATATTTTTATCAAATGTCAATAAGTGTAAAGTATTATTATATGTATTAATTGATGTGTTTTACTTTTTTTTAGGCATATAGAATGTGCAATCCATCGTCTCATAATAATCCATTAACTCAATTCTCACCTATTGGAAATTCCATAAAACCAGGTTAGTTTACTACTTAAAAAAATAAATATGCTAATGTGGAGTTGATAAACAATTGCTATACATTTTTAAAGAATTAATAGTAAGCTCATGTTGAATGGTCTTCAAAATTATTTAGAGGTCTATAATTCATTAAAATGTCTGCATATAGGCGTTATCAATTCGGCATAAGTATATTATAATGTAATTGTAGATAGATTTTAATGTTAAATTATATGACTCAATACCATAAGACACACACCCGGACACACATATGCTTTTCACTTTTTTGAAAATTATGATATTTGTATCCATCAATATCTTGCACGAACGTTGTCACATTTTAAAAACTGTTGAACCTCAAATGTGGTATGTCTTATATAATATAATATATCTGGACATAGCATATTTGAGCTTAAACAATTTTTGAAATGTGACATAGACCTGCTGTTTAAATTGTGCTCTTGAAACAAAAATATCAGTCATCAAATCTTAGTTTTGTGTTTCTTAAAGTATTGAATTATATTAAGAATAAAATAACTTATTTCCTTATTCCTTAATTTATATATGTATTTAGTATTTACTTAATAATATATAATATGTTCATTGATATCAGTGAACTTTTCATTTTAATTTTATAATATTAATGTCTGATATTTAATTATATTTGTTTTATGTTAATAAGGTATACCGAAATTGTCAGCCCATGAAGTTGTAGATGAACATGGTATTTGTCCTGTAATATTACATCCTAATAAGCAATTGAGTTCACAAGTAAGTCAACTTAGATCAATATATTTTTAGAAAATAATGCCAAATCCTGTCGATACCGTGTATAGGTTACGTATTATAATGCTTATGTTTTAGTGCTAGAATGCTAGACTTTTAGTATGAATTATAATTATAACTATTATTTTTCAAGTAACAAATTTTAATGTTTTTATGTATAATAAACCCGAGAATAAACCTATATAATATCAAATTATTTTAGATTCTGAGTAGCTTGCAATACTATTAAAATTAGATTTGTACTTTTTTTAAACTTAACATTTCATGATTTATAATAAATTATTAAAATAACTCAGAAATGTTTTCAGAAGAAATTTCTAATTGTTTCCAAATTTACTCTCAATTTTTTCCACTAACTATAAACATCACACTCAAATTTATATCTTATGTTGAATTTGTAAGATAAAAATCACAAAACAATCTCTCAGTTTTCAGCAGAACTATAATTTATTTAGTTAATTTATATAGTTTATATAATTTACTTGTCTTTACAATGTGGATAGTTAACTAATTACAGTAGAAGTTATGTTTATGATTACTTATTTACATTGATCAAAATCTTTGCTACTTATTTCTGTATGACAGACACGGTAATTTATTTTTAGTGTTAAAATTTTTTGAAATAATATTAAAATGTTCAATATTACATGGTATATTATCATAATTTATGAATTCATTTTATATTGATCAATTTTTTTGCACACAAAAAAACCATTACATGCAATAAAGTACTGTTTTTAATAATATTACTTTCAATTAAAGTTTAACGTATTAATAAACTAATCTGTTCTTTATCAGTACGAAAGAACATCAAAAAGATTTAACTATAATTAGTTTATATTAATCTAGTGTAGTTGTACTTAATCTTAAAAATCAGACTTTTAAATTGAGTTTTCCTTGTGTAATAATCAGCTTATCTATATTCTTAAATTAGGTATTTTTATGGGTCGAATAATAAAATATATTTAATATTAGGACATTAATACATTTTAAGATAGGTAGTTGTGAATTATTTATAAAACCACTATTTCTATTTTATGTTACAAATACATTTTCAACTTTGGTCAATTCTTGAACCATTAATAATCTTATAATATAGTGTATAATATGCTTGTGGCATAAGAAAAATTGACTTTGATTGTATAATATACACTAATTTGATGATTTTCTATATCTATTTAATAGGTTCAGATGAATAGTGATGCACTTATAAAAACAATTGGATTTGCACCTGCACGATCTCAAATGACAGCTCAAGCGCAAAGCCGTATTGTTACAACATCATTGCAACGTTCTATTATGGAATCTCAAAATGTTTCCCCACTTATAATAACACCTTCATCGCATGTTATTCACTCGGCTAATGAAATTGTTCCTGCTAAAGTATGTTTTCTGTTGATACAGATATGCATTTTGTGTTATAAATCAATATACCTAAGTAATGTTTTTATATAATTTTATTCACAGATTGTTCCAATACCATCAGCGCCTGCTGTATCACATTTTTCTGTAATAAATAAGACAGGTATGTTAAACAAATTATTATAAATACACGGACGATCCATTTAATGTAAGACACTAATTATTTCTTTTATTTACATAATTTAAAGTTGTTATAAAGCAAATTTTTTCACTATTTTTATTGATATAATTTTTAGTTTTTAGAAAATTAAATTTCAGACAAGTTGTTTAATAGTATATGTATTAGTATTAGTATTAGTACTTGTATAAGTATATATGAGCGGAGTAGTGGACCAACATTTTGCTAGGTACCTCTGTGCCACACCATTTAGCTCATCTAAACTTCAAGTACATAAAACTCACAAACTACTCTTCCAAAATTCAATGTTTATTATCCATTTATGCTTTGGAATAAGGAATTAAAAATGTTTTTTGTACTAGATAAGTTTAATAATGGTAACAATAAAAATAGTTTTAGAAAATGTTGTATTTTAACAACTTAAATTTATTTAAACAAATATTTTTAATAATGTTAGTAGTTTTTCAAATAATGAGTGTTTTATGTTAAATGGATCCCGGTAAATGATAGGTTTATTAGGAGGATACGTCAATTTATATTTAAATTGCATTTGAATGTGTTGGTTCAGTGTGATGCACCCTTCTTCTATATTCACTTGTTTTATCATTTTGAAGTTTAATATGTATTACTTATTAAATTGATTGATATATATTTGACTTCTTTGTTATAGGTTCTTATGATAATATACCGGAATATACGGGTATGCGACAAAGTTTGGTGTCTGGCACACCACCAGTTTATACTCAGAGTGATTTTGCTCGTTTTCCTCCAAAAAGTTACCACCATAAAAATGCTGTTGTTAATCCTGCAGTTATTCATGGTAATTATTACAAATTTAATACAAATTATTTAGATAAAGAAAACAGCTTAAAATAGTCTGAATTAATTTTGGTCTTAATTTATAAGACAATAATATTAAAAATATTATATTTTATAACAATAGTAATATTTTTGATAGTTAGATATTGTTCCTAAAACAAATTCTGTATTTTGCAAGTATACCTCGTATTATATATAATTTAAGAATTTTTTATTCTGGTTCATTTAAAAATAAAACTTAGATCGTTTATTTTTATAGTGGTAGGGTAAACCAAATTTGAACATCAGACTTCCTGTATGTTATACTTCTGTGTACTTACAATTGCTTTCATTTACTTTCCATTATTTTTCTATACTTCCTAGTAGGTAATAGTATTTCCTTATACCAATTTTAGTTATGGTTGGAATAATTGTACTAAAAAAAATTTAATAGAGCTCCCTCGGCAAGCATCATAAGTTACTGGCTTTCAAAACAATTTTTATACAACACAATAAACTATAATTCAGTAACCCTAATATTTTGGTAGGTAGTATATTTTTACTAGTATGAATCTATATTAAATACGTATAAGTAATTATATTAGAAATAACAATCGAAATTATTAAATATTTAAATACAAACAATCATAACTATGGACAATATATAAATATCTTAGTATCAAAAACGTAACTATCTAATGGTAACTAACGGACAGACATACTGAAACAATGGGAATATAACGTGTTCTAAACTTATTTTTAGAAACCTAAAACTGATAGTATGTTAGTCTTAGTTGATTATAAATAATGCCATTTTACATAATTAGAAATTAAAATTAAAATATGTAAAAGTGAAATACAAATTGTATCCTAAATGCATTTTATTAAGTACTAGCTGTCCCACCTAGCATCTCTTGGGAAAAATTCACCTCAGAGATTTTTATATTGACAATATTATAAGTATATGTTTAAGGACTCAAAAGGCATTAGTTTCTTATATAATATAATGTATTTTCACGATTATCTATTGAGTGTATCCCTGCTTCGCCTGTGTGCAGTTTTTTTTTTTTTTTTTGTGGCAATTATTATATGGTATATACACTATAGTTTATTTTAGTTTTAGTATAACTTAAGGTTCACGGGAAAGTTGGCTTCAGTATACCTAGCTTGGTGAAACAATCCAACCTGAGTGGGATTACACTAACAATGGATTGGTATATGTTTTATTATGGTTTAAACTACTTACTCCTCTCTCAACTTAACTGACATCTATGAAAATAATTTCGGAGATTTTCATAAAATTCAAACGAGTAGTTATTGAGTATATAAACTACACACATTTTAAGATATAGTTTCTTTATTTGAAGCCACAAGTGTGACAATTTGTGATGCATGCTTGTACCCGATCTACCCGGATCACCAAAATGGACAACCATTAATAAAAAAAAAGGTTCAAGTTCCTTGTTTGACCACTTCTTTAAAATGCGAATATTGGAAAATTAATTCCTTAGTGCACATCTAAATTATTCCAAATATCAAGGTCAAACGTTTCATATTTTGATACCAATGTTGTATATATAAATTTGATTTTGCTTGATAGATGACACCATTGTTATATTCGTACAACCCCTTATTTTCCACTTTAGGGGTTGAATTTCCAAAAATCCTTTCTAAGCGGACCCCTACGTCATAATAGCTATCTGTATGCCAATTTTCTGCCAGATCTGACCAGTGGTTTCGGCTATGCCTATGCGTTGCTAGGTCAGTCAGACTGTTACCTCATCCTTATATATATAAAGATTTATACTAAAATAGTAAAATTAAAATTAAGACTAAATAAATATAAAATTATTTTTTTTATAACTTAAATATTATTGATTAACTAAGTAAAATAATAACTATGAACAATCATAATTAAGTTGTTAAATAATTCAAATATTATTTTAAAGGTTTGTACATTTTAATCATTCTTAGCTTCTCAAATATCTTTGTATCAATCAGACTACACCCTATATTTTTAAAGTCCATAAAATACTTCATATATACTTCTTTGGAGCCACTTGGGTATCAATGATAGGATTCAGTAATTAAATAAATAATATAAATAATTATTCATTTTAATATTCAATTTTATCTTAAAAATCTTGAGGCATATTTTTGTTTAATGATGCTTTTTTATTTTTTATTTAAAAAATATTTTAAATGCATTCAATTTAAATTATAGTTATTATTATAAATTATTATAATATATTAATGCTAATATCATTTAAGTTATTTTTAACACAGTTTTAATAATTTTAACATAAATCAATTGGTATTTATGTCTCAAAAACTACTATTTGAAAATGTTAAATATATTTTTTATTTTATATTATAACTAGCTGATCCCGTGCACTTTGTTGCCCGTTAAATGTATCAACTCTAAATGGCTTAAGCTTTGTTCAATTCATTTTTTAATATTCGGTGTATGGTGCTCAAAATTTATCTTAACTTTTCCGTTGCCCCAAATAAAAATTCTGATTCGCAACAGTACATTATCAAATAGGCAATCTACCTGCGGGGTAGATCGCGGACCCCGTGCTGCTTAACAAATGTAACCCTTTGTAAATTAAAGTATCTTCTTTCCAGAGTTCTAATCTACCCAAAATTCACAAAAAATTCATTTATATGCATATATATATAAATCTAACTATATAAATACACAGATTATAACTATACAGACTAAACTCTGGAACTACTTAGCTGATCTTCTTGTATATATATATATTATATATATATATATGTATATTGACAAAAGATAATAATACAAATCAACAAACATGTCCGATTAACCAATAGCAACCAATATATTTCCTAAAATTTTCTTTCAAATAAACCTTCTCCGTGAAATACTCTTTCGTTAAAAAAAAAATCAAGAAGATTTGATAAGTAGTTCCAGAGTTTAGCCTGTACAGAGATTTTCACTTCACATTTTTAAAAACTGAAAAAGTTTTATAGTTAGATACCATATTATAATTTATATTTAAAAAGTAAAGCAAATACTTTTTTTTTTTATAATTATTATATAGCTTAATAGCCTATCATTGCTTATAGACGCATAATAATAATACTGATTGAATATGTATATGTACAATAACAAATTGTTGATGATTGTAATAAATGATTTGTTTGTTTTTGTGGCAACGAATTAAAATTATTCACTATAATTCTGGATTGAAATTTCTAGAACGAATCATTTTATACGACGTCACACATGGCAACCATTTATAAACAAAAATTTCCATCTGAAATTTCAAAATTTCCGTTTAAGCACCTCCCGGGGTTGGTCCTCTCTTTTCTTAAATTAGCCTATCTTCTAAGTTTGGGCAAATTACACACATTGTAAAAATTTTATCAATATCAGTCCAGTAGTTTCGAAGCTTATCCTGGACAAAAATATGACACGAGATTTTTATATATATAAGATATAATCAATGTAAAATTATTAAATCTAAGATGCTGAAAAATATTGCCTATCCAAATTCCAATAAAAACAATTATTATCAAATGCATAAACAAATAAATGTATTTATTTATTGAAGTTTGAAATAAAAAGTATTAAGATGATATTAATTGATATAATTATAATGGTGGTAAATGTGCTAACTTATTGAGTTCTAAAAAGTAAAAATAGTTTTATTTTCTAAAAAGTTTCTGTCAATTTTTGAATCCGAGTTTTTTATACTTAAATTATTTCAAGAACACCACCTAAATAAAAATATTAGACTCCCAAAAATCGTGTTTTTTTTTTTTAAATGTATTATTTTAATATTCTACAATTTTTCTATACTTTCTTGTACTAAAATTTTCCAGCATTTTGTTCCCTAGCTTATAACTAAAAATATATACCTAGTTCAGTGTGAATGTGTGATAAACAGCACGTATGATTCAATAATTCTGATCAAATTTTGAATCAGTAGGCAATAATTATATCAATATTTTTTGAAAACTTGTGGTACTATGATAATTATATAAATATAATTAATTATTTGTTAATATCCATTATATAAAATATTTCAACACTCAAAAAATAAAATAAACAATATTTATATTGTCCAATTGTTTTTATTTAATGTGATATCTTTGATACAATTAAATTTTATTTTAAAGTTCTAATATAAACTGTAATGCTATACATTTTAAAGTTATTTAAAAATTATTTAATTGATTACAAGTTCCAAGTGTAACTCTGTTACATAACTTTAATAAGTACAACTGATATCTGGTCAACAGTGTAAATGTTAAAAAATAAATGCATTGTAGCTTATAAAATTCTCTATTACAGTAAAATATCCATATTACAGTCTCGTGGGAACAAAAAACATTTTGGTTCGTTAAATATAATTTATGCATGGTAAACAATGAAGGTCATGCTTCTCAAAAATAATTCTTTAAATAGAAAATGTTAAATGGTAGTTTGTTATATGGAAGTTTCACTGTATTTTTATTAAACCTAGAAACTTTACCTTATTTTTATACATTTATTGCTTATTATTTGTCAAATCTTAAAATATAATTTAAATTAAGTTATTTCCAGTGAATTATACATAATATATTACTTAAAATAAGCTAAAATATAATCCATCTATAATCTTAAATATTTCTTATTCGTTTATTTCAAACCTTTATTAATATATCTTAATTGCTTACTATTTGTCAATTTGACAAATTTATTATAGAAAAGGGATTTCCAATGAATTTAACGTTTAATTGATTGGTACAATTTATTAGTACTTAGTAAAAACAACGACATGAATCTTAAGGTATAAATTGACAGCATTAACATGTTGTGTTTAATCATTGTTAATTTTTTTCTTTCTGTTCTAAGATGGTTTTAACCTTTTCTTATTTCTGGTCTTTACTCAGAATTTTTTTTTTTTAACCATGGTCTCCAGATTTTTTCAAATCTCCAAATTATATTTTATAAATTCTTTCTTCAACATTTAAATGTATGTCTAAAAACTGTTAAAATCTAGCTTATAACTAATTTATATCTAGTTTTATCTTCTGGTTTAAGATCAGTTTTGGTTTATAAATGATTATCTTTTGTATGAATTCCTGTTAATTTTATGAGATAAGTTATAAGGCGTTTTCTGTAGACATAAGTTTAAATTGTAAATTTAATCTGAGATCAAAAATGCCTTGTCAATTTCAGTCAAACATTTGAAATTAATATGATTACTTAAGTTCAAACATTATGAGGACACTATACCCCCATCCATTGTCTTAGTCTTACAAATGTACAACATAGCCAAAAACTGTTTTGCGCGGGAAAGAACTGAGAAGGCTACAGTCATAACTATGAAACGAGATTTTCACCACATAGAAAGGAGAAATTTGGCTGTGCAACGTTGTTTTTATTTCTTTGATATCACTTTATGAAAAAAGTTTTTTCTGTTTCAAAAACCATTATTGGTTGTGTTTTTCAAACATTTGTCATTTAAATTATATCAAAAAAAAAAAAAATAAATAAAAACATCGTTGCACAGTCAAAGTTCTCCTTTTTATGTGGTGAAAATCTCGTTTCTTAGTTATGATTGTAGCCTTCTCAGATATGCGGGTGTAGCGTCCTCTTAAATGCTTATAAAAAAATCTATTCTTATAATAATTATTTGGTATTTTTTTCTTAATATTGCTCTGTATTAAAATTGTTAATCATTTTGATCAACTTTGGACAATGTTTGTTGTACTCTATAACCTTACTAGGGTTATAGAGAACCCTTTGTTCTCATCAAATACTTCTCTGTTGAAATACTGATGTGTGATTTTAAAAGATTGAAATTATTATTTTTTAAGAAATGTTTGTAAGTATTTTCATGTACTTCAGTTTACTCATAAGTACTTACTAGTTACTGGTATTCCTAAAATAATTGTTCCATTATTTCATTTACGGTTTACCTTTCATTTTATTCAATCTATTTTATTAGTTGTACCAATGAATATAAATACTATAGATCCCTCACTGGCCCGTATTTACACTGCTCGAAAAATTGATGAAAAATGGATGTGGCTGTTTAAAGGGTAATCGGAAAAAAAATTCATAAAATCCTCATATTTCGCTTTAATATTAAAATATAATATTGCCTAGATAATAATCTTAACTTAAAATTTTATAAGAAGTCAATTCACCCCAGTGTCTTATATAGAAATATTTTTTTTGGTTGGGCTATATAATAGGTAGACGTGATCTTTATAGCACCTAGAGGCTTAGATGCTACTATATATTTAATAGTTTATGCAAATTACCGATTTGTGGTAAGAGCGGAACGCCCTACCCCTATATATGCCACTTTGTCATTCTAATTTTGAGTATACGTGATCTTATGAGTTTAAAATTTTTGTTTTTTTTTTGATTAGTATTTCTAATTTTAATTTTTTTATATTAAAATGACAAATATTTATATATTATATTACTGTGTAAATGTTTTTGTGGACACAGTATATTATTTACTTTTTCCGCTTCACAGAATGAACACATTTTCATGAATAGATCGATTTTGTATAGGAGTAGTTATACTTTAAACCTACAGTTCCAATTAGACATCAAAATGATATTACAATAAACAAATATTAAATATGATAAGCAAATTTGTTACTTATAGTTGTCGAAATTACCTTTTAAGTTAAAAAATCATTTAAGATGTTGGGATTCATAAACAGGAATACAATTAATTTTAAAAACATTAACTAATGTATATTATAATATTATTTGATTTCAGTATAATATTTGTCAAATTGAGATTCAATTTACTGTACTTTAAATTTTTATTACCAAAGAGTCTCTTATCCGTTTATAAATAATTAAATATTTATATAGCAATGCATATTATATTGTAATATTTACCTATTTATCAATATTATAATAATGTAACAATTATCATTCAAATGTTATATATTTTTATGATTATTAATTATTATTTTTGACAGCTGTACCCAACAGTACGGTTAGGTATAACTTTGCGGTTTTTTCCCTAGATTCGTTTGAAGCGCTGTCGTCGCTCATAAGGAACCAATCCGAAATGTCGAACGAAAGCGCTTCATAACATCCACATCCATTTTTTCCCGCAAAGTGTTTAACCGGCTAGTGAGCAATCTATAATATTTATAATCAATGGTTGTACACTTGTACTTTTGTAATATGTTCAATGTCAATTTCCAATATTTAGGTGAATAAAATACCTCATCACTTTTTATAATTTTTTAAAAATAAAAGATGTATTTTATTTTGGATGTCAAATACCTAGTACATTATTATGTTCAACAGTTTTAATTTTGTGTAGTAAACTGTAATATTATAGCAAATTGGCCTATTATAAAACTTGAATGTGAGAACATTTTGTGTGTTTTCTTAAGTTATGAGAATTTTTATGTTGTAATATTTTACATAATCATAACTTGCTAAACAATTTAAATATTGTAAAAACAGCCTACAAAAAATAACAGACAATGTTCTTACCTTTAAGTTTTATAGCCGGCCTATTCACTCTATTTTAGCTTAACTTAACATTAATTAAGTATTTTAAGTTCTATTATACATGAATCATACAATTAATTAGCACTGAAACGGATTTTAATTTTTAATTGGTCTGAGTTATTATTTTAAACTAATTTATCAAAATGCCAGTTTAGCCATTAAAAATTAAAAAATTGACAATACTTATATAGATGAAACCTAAATAGCTGTTTTGAATATATTTATTATATATCATATATTTCTGGATATTAATTCATGTTTTTATGTACAAACTTTGTATTGTTATAGGTCCCATTCCTGGAAATATTGATGAGCCATGTATAAATATACCCAACAGTCAACATGTGTTTAAACCAATTATTTCACCTAGGCCTAGTATTTTAAGGAAGCGTGATGCAGATGGGTAAGTAGCTATGAGGTATTTTTTGTTAATTTTAAATACTAATACTTAAATTATGTTATAAATATAGTGTACTTAGGGCGCAAAAAAATCTAATACCAATTTTAACCAAACCAGACATTGAAGAATGTCATAATATGGACGATACACCACTAAACAGAAATGGATATAGTGAAAGTGGTTTACAAATAGAATCAATTATGGTACCACAAATACCAGAGGTAAGATTACTACCTCAAATTGCTGCCTTAACTAGGCAATCACACATAATGGTTGAAATCAGTCCACGGAAAAAACCTCGTAAACAGTTACTGTAAGCATACATTTTATTGAACAATTTATATTAAATTATTCTTTATTGTACAAACAATTGCTATGTTTTACTTTATTTTTTTAGCCCTGTTAATCAAGAAGATAGTCCGTTTAAAATAGTTGGTGATGATATGGAGTATGTGGATGAGAAATTATTGAAAATTGAAAAATCTGATGATTTTCCTGATGATGATTTAAATTGTAATGATGATTTAATTGATGGTGATGCTGAGGATGAAGCCGAAGACGATTTGGATGATATGGATGTTGATGATGATTGTCCAGCAGATGATGATTATGATGACGATGATGATGATTTTGGGAACGATTTTGGAGATGGTGAGTTACCGACTAATTTTATCTTTAATTACAATTTAAATCCAAGTTTAAATTATAAAAATGATTACTGTTTTCTGTTGGAATTTTAGATTTTGATTATGTTAAATCAGATAAAACATTCTTCGATGATGTTAAAACATCAGTAGAAGTCAGTGATGAAAGTTCAGCTTGCATTAAACCTAAAAATAAACGACCAACATTATTGGGTAGTTATAAAAATACGTGGCGGGGGCACACTCACCATTTTCAAAGGTATAGTATTACTTCCTTGGCTTAATTATTGGAAAAATTATATTAGTACACAATATCAACCAAAAACAAACATTTACTTTTAATCATTATTTTTTTTTTTTATTTAATTAAGGCATTCCTAGCTAGAGTAGCTATCTAGGCCTATTTATAATATACATACAATTTTCTTACTTACATAAGTGCGATATAGAATACTAAATATTAATTATTAAATAAGTTAAAAACTAGAATTTTTCTGGAGTGATGTATTCGATGTATCATTGATTAGTGGTGTAGGACATTTGATTCGGTTGTGGGGTCTTCCTCTCTTGAGACGGCGAATTTTTGGTGGGCTTTCGATTAAGTTGTAGTGGGCGGCGCTATTTGAGTTCTTAAGAGAATGGAAGAATCTGTTTGATAAATGGTTAGGTTAGGTTTAATTAAAATCATACAAAATAAAAATGTTGGCTTCAATTAACTTACATTAAAGCCAGACAAAACTGAAGGAATTTAGTTTGACGGATTAAAATTTTTAAAACTGATTTTAATTAATCAATACTTTTACAATTATATGGGTGATTTTGAATATCTATTTTCTTAGCTGTGATTTCTATGCATCAAGATATGATATTTTTTAGTTATATTATTTATAATGCACTGACATTATTCGGAATAATAAAAATTGTCTATTCAAACCTAGTGAACTTATTAAGCAATCATAATCTGTTTTCAAACCAAATTCCTTCAAATTTGTTTGGCTTTTTAGTCTAAAGCCACTTTTTCATCGACTGCAGCTCCCCATAAGCTTGATAATAGATCAATTAACTCTAATGTTTAACCTAATAACCCAAAATTGGTTCGGTTAAACCCAAATTTGTTATGTTTACATTAGTAAGATGGAAACAACACATGCACATGTAGGTCCTTTTAAGATTTAATATGTATTATGTACACATGCTATTTCAATTTAATAGAAACAAATAATAACTAAAAAAATGTTCACTATCTAAAACACATTTATGTGTCTAGATTATTAGAAAATTTGAATTTTATATACATGTACGTAGTATTAGGTTTGAATTTTCTATGGTGGTAACTTTAATAGTTTACTTCTGATTTTATTGTTAATAAAGGATTTTTTTTTGTAGGTACACTGATTTTAAAATTAAAGAAACCAAAAAGCAATTAGCTGATATGCAGCAAGCAAAAAAATGGACGTCAGATAGCATATCAGGATGGAGAGTTCGGCACTTACTAAATCAATTCGATGGAATGGTAAACTAAAAACATTTATTATTTTGAAAGTATTAAACAATTGTACATTTATATTTGAAATAGTTTAATTTGTATTGATCTAAATTTCAGACAATGTTACAATTACAAATTATATTTTTAAGTTAGTATAAATCTGATAAAGGTAGTGCGTTCAATGAAATTAAAGAAAATAATTTATGGTATACAATAATTAGGTACTAATAAAATTTTTGATATTTAGAAATTATTACAGTTCTTAAAATGTATAGTGACATGTAATTTGCTATATTATTTGATAAAAATTAATAGGAATAAAAAATAGAAATTAGTAGTTTTGACCACATCATCTCGTCTGTTTATGACCCTAGCTAAGAACTATTTACTCTGATAGTAATGTAAAAAATGTATTAACAAAATTTAAAAAATGTTATAGATAAATATCGAAGAAGAAATTATTGGAAAAATGAATGAACTTATATCTGAATTTGAAACGAATATTAAAGATATTAGGACATGCCATAATCTTGTTGAGCTCATTAAAGTATGTATTCAGAAAAAAATTGTTTATTTACTGTTATATTTATGAATGAAGAATCTTTATTAATAATGTATTATTATATTTTAAGTTTTTAATATTTATTTTTAAGTTTAAAGTTGTTATTGTGTTTATTTGTGGTTGAGGGTTAACAACTCAACATTGTATTATTTACAACAACTTTTACAATTATTATTTATTCACATAATATTTTTTCTATTTTTTTAAAGTTTTAGCTTAATATAACCTAATAAAATGTACTAGTTTCTTATTATTTGAATGAAAAAAATTAAAAATAATTATGTTGAATAAATAGTTTTAAATATATTGTACAATTTGATATAATTTATGAAATTTTCTAACCTATTTCTCTATGTTTATATTTGTTGTATAGTATAACATTTTTTTTTTTTTTTTAGGATAATATTCAAAGGAGCAAAGTGTCGAAAAGTCAATTAGAGGAAATTAGACAGCAATTAAAAAAAATTTTTGACTATAAAACATTAATTGATGATGTGGTTGATAAACATTGCCCCAAAGACCTTAAAAAGAAATATACAAAAGTATTAACTCTTAGCAAATCTTAGACGGTATTTTAATTTTATTTATATGGTAAATTTTTTAAAATATTTTTTTGTTTTATTCAAAAAAAAAAATGTGTATACTTATTACGTTTTTTTTTTTTTTTGTCTTTAATTATTAAAATAAATTTTTTATTTTTTATCAAACTGCATATACAATGTAACATATTGTAATAAATGACATTATATAAAATCAATTATATAATATACAAATTATTATTTTATAATACGTTTTTTAAAAAAAATTTTTATTAATATTGCATTGTCAATATAATCATGGCTGTTTTGTCGTAATTGCCAAAATACCATTTTACTTCGCAAAGTATATTGGTACACATCGAGGCATGTCAAAAATGAGATCTATTCTGGAAAACGATTATTTGACAAGCTTCGATTTGTCTAATTTATGTTTATTTGATTGAAATGTAACCTTGACCATTTTTTTTAGATATGTATTGTCAATAAGAATATTTTGAATTACACTGCACAAATATCCAAGAAATACCCAGCGAAGTGTTTTTGTTGCAAGTACATTATGGTGTAAAAATATGGCTTTCCAGCTTCGATAAAAACTGTGAATATGACTAGTGAACCAGTAGAAGATTTGTTTGTGTTGGTACAAGAAAGAAAAGGCAAAAATTATTGATTTAAATTTTGAAATTATTTAATGTTTCTTTGTAAGGTTGTTTAACTGGTTTTGTAATTTAAGATATATGTGATTCTGAACGATGGCATGGTCACATATTCTGTAGCTGGACATCTTTGAAGCTCAGGTTAAGGTCCTTTTTGGCGTTCTTAATACATAAATTACCTATTAGAAATAGTATTGAATTAGATGGCCGGTTCAAGTAAATTAATTAATATTTTCATGGTTTATGTTACCTGTTATTATCGAAGAATATTGATTTATACAGCTCAAAACTTATCATTGGTGGTTTATGGTACTGTTTTTCATCAGAAACTTGCAACCCGCATTTGTATATATATTAAATTATTTATTTTTCTAACTTGAAATATTTTATTTCACATTAATTAGCTATTAAAATTATTTGTTTTGATGTCATTAACTTTTGTTAATTTATATTATTTTTTTTACAATTATTGAAGTCCTAATATAATTTGTTTATATTTGAACGGTATTTTTTGTTCCTGGAAAATTGATACGAGGTATTGCTGTAAGTTTCAAAAATGTATCTTGTGATTTCTAAATGTTTGATTTTTATAAAATATTTGATTCTCAGAAATTCCTGTTATCATTCCGGATATGATATTTAACTACAGATATATTTTATTAAATAAAAAAGCAGATGCATTTCAAATTGTGTTGATGATATGGAAATGGATGGAAACGGCTGTTCTATTCAATGCCTGAAAATAATGAAGTGAAGTCGACCTAGTCCATTGAAACCCTACACTTAGAGAACCCATCCTGCAGTACTCTTTGAACTAATTTGGGTCGTTAGTACTGTGTGGTAGAAGTTTAAATTCAACGGAATCCAATTTTGGAATTTTCTAATTTGTATCATTTGTATCTGTTTTGTTGTTGCATATGTTTAATGTGGAACTGTGTATGAATACGTATATTTTTAAATCAATATGTATTTTAATGTATGTAAAGTGACCCAAAAATTTGTGTTCAAGTTTATGTAATTTTGTGTGTGTGTACATGTGTGTGTATATATTGTTATATGCGTTTTGGTGATTTAGAATCTACACGCTTTGTGAATAAAGTTTGGCTATGCCTACAATTAAAATTTCATGTGTTATAATATAATTGACAATTTTTTACTTAAAATCACTTATTTTGCAGTATGCAATGGCTTTAATCGATGGTATTATCTGTTCATTAATTGCACATCTATATTAAGCACCATTTATTTTATTTCACCCTCTATTGCTGTGGAAAGTATAAATTGTTTTTTTACCCATGCGATTAGGAACCCATTTTATTTTACATGATTTTTAATACATATTTATATGGGTATAAATAATTGATATTAAGCTTAAGAGGACTCAACACAGACATTTGTTGTATCCGTCTTACTAGTTTGTAACAGCAAATTTTACGCTCAGCATATCAAGTTTAGCTCTGTGCCTCTTTAAGTTTAAAAATTAGAGTGAATAAAAAGTCGTTTAAAATTTAAATGTAAAATTATTATCTAATGCATCTCATAGGCTTTTGTTATATTTTAAATTTAAAGCCAGTTATGAGTATTTTAAAATTGTAAATTATTTGTACATCTTAAAATACTAATAACTCGCTTTAAAATCAAAATATAGCAAAAAGCCTATGATGCCCTGCATAATTTCTTACAATAAGTAATTATCTTACCTTTAAATTGTATAAGAGGTCAATTCACTCTAATCATTAAACTAACAGAGCTAAACGTGATTTGCTCAGTGTAAAATTTGCTATGTTACTTGTAAGACAGACATCAAATGTATGTGTAGCATCCTCTTCAAAGATGCACTAGAAATATTGACTGATGGGTTATTCAAAATATTAACTATAGGTCTAACCCAAGTTATTTATAGGTACCTTATTAATATTTTTAAATGGATTTTTTTATTCAACAATCACAGGTCAAGTGTTTAAAAGTTTTAGAATTATGAATTATTAACCAAGACCTCGGTGTGTTTTTAGTACAAAATCATGTTTTACGGGAAATACTCTTACGCCCTGCAAAGTAGTCGATTTTGTTAATTGTTGTTATTTTAAACGGAGAACATTTTGCGGGTCGGATCAAGGTCACTTTCAAAATTATAATTATAGAAGTTAAAATACGCATTTGAATAATGCACAATATTGGGATTTTTTCTAGCTATATTTAAACTAAAATTAGAATTCGGGATTTGATACAACCTAAAAAAAATCATCAAAATCGGACATAACAAGTGATAAGAATTTGTCCTCATTATGGGAGGACTCTTCATTAAATAGGTATCGAAGATTAAATTAGTTGAAAAGTATTATAATTAAGATAGCAGCTAAATAATTTTCAAATTGTATAGAATTGGGAAAACCAGCACTGACACCCTTAAAGGGGTAGATGGAAACTGATGCACTCCATAAATGGAATAAGTTATAAGGAGATAAATATTTTGGTTAGGATTTTCCATTAAATTAAATTTACTAACTTTAAATGGTATTTTTCTTCATGTTGATCGTGATATACAGTAGTCTGATATGGTGATCTATAATATACATTTAAATAGAGTATAATTTGATAATAGATACAAGAATACGTTTCTATGATTATTTTATTTTCAAATAATGCATTTAACATACATGATTCAAATTTGATGAAATGCGACATTCTAAAAGTACCTATGTGTTGAATAATAGATAGATTGTTTTGGAATTCAAATAGGAAAGAAATTAAAGCAAATTAGTATTTTTTGTTTATTACTTAAAGGAAATACATTTTTTAATGTATTGTCAATAAATGATTAAAGTCCAAAAAAGGTAATTTATATAAGACAAATGAAAAATGGCAAATTAATAATTTTAAATTTGTATTCTGAAAAGTTATTAATTTCCTTTGGTGAACTACCTATTAAATTTATTTTGTGTACAGACTTAAAAATAGGAATAAACAATAATAAATGGTTTTCTGAGCTGTCACTGTTATGGATTTGAATGAATTAGGTACCTACCTCAAAAGTATCTTACCTAGCTCTGATTAAAAGTACTAAAGTATATATTATATCTAATTAGTAATTATTAGGTATAACCAACAACTGACCCTTCGGAAAGCCATCATGTTATTAATGCTTGCTGAACAGATCATAACCATAAAATTTACAATTTATGATCATCAACCGCAATGTTATGCTTATGTTAATTTGATGCCTATTAACTTAATGTCAAATGTAGAGAGTGCACTTAATATGCACTAAAAATACGTTGATTTACAAAAATCATTTGCTATCCATTGCTATTTTTTTCTTAAGTATAATATAGTTGGTATGATAAATGCTTTTTGGTGCATAATTGCATGATATAATCATTAATCTCATTATACTATTATAGAATGGCAAAACCAATTGTTTAGTTTTCAAAATAATAAATTGGAAGAGATCAAGAAGTCTCTTACTGTGTCCTAAACAGTCATCCAGAAAAGACGTGGTTATAATCAACCGCCTTCAAACAGGCCAAACTCAAACCACGCACAAAAATAGTGGCCCAAGTAGTGACCCTATGCCTAGATTGCAGTACACTCTTGCAGTAAAACCGAGTGATTAATAGTTATAACTTTTAAATTCTATTAATATTTAGAGCAAACACATTACACATGTATGAAAATGATAAAAACCGACAATACCTACATATTAATTAAAATAAGTAAAATACTTTATTAAAAATTATAATAATAATATGGTTAATATTCCTCAAGGTTCAAGTATTTATATGAATGTGATACATCCACGATTAAAAATATCTGATAAGGTGTGCATGAAATGAATACTAAAAATTAACCAGTAGCTCTCCGAGCAGCAGTACTACAATTAACCGATTATAGATATATAGGTGTACAATTAGTTCTAAATGTCTACACCTATATGAGTGTTGACATCCGCTTAATTGCAAAGTGGCCGTGGGGTGAAGAACATTTATCACTAAAAAAAGCCGTGGGGGGACCAATTCCCTCCCGCAAGAACGTCCATGCCTGAATGATTTGAAACGATGTTGGCATTCTTTTTCTTATTCTGAGCTGAAAAAATCACTGATATCTGCAAAATAAAAAATGTGCAGTCACGTAAGGTCCTAGAACAACATGATATGCCTACCTTGTAAAAATATTAAATCTGTTAATTGGAGTGTAAAAAAATAAAACCTGTTGTTTCAAGCCCCATTAAATTATGGGTCTCGAAGAATTCATTAAAAAACGCCTTTAATTTAAATAAAAATACCTAAATAGTAACTTGAAACAATATATTCGTTTTAAAAAAGGTATTCCGGAAAGTCAAATTAAATTTTTACGTGCCTTTGAAGTTCAAATTTTACATTTGGATATTCACTCAATTTTTCATTTAGCGATTTCTTATTTTGTCGTAATTCAAAAACAAAAAACCGTACCTGGATACTGTCTAGTGCCGAGCATTATTTTTGATGAATCCGAATTACGGTTTACAATTATTTAATCCGAATTTCGGATTCAATCCATCGGTTCGGATTTCGGATCCAATCCACCTCTACTGGTTTTGAGATAGTCAGCTATTTTTACCATTATTATCTATGTAATAGGAATAAAATACAATCTTGGATCCATCGATAATGGTTATAAATTCAGATAAGTGAAAAGTGAAAAATAAAATTATTATTATTTTCGAAACGCTTTATAATCCGGATTTATTTATAATAACTATTTAATGTTTTTAATAGAAATCATTTATTAGTCTGCAGTCGTTAAGTTAGTACTTAGTGCATATTATCTACATTATACACAATAATAAATAGTAATTTATTAATAAAAACAGATAATTTAGAGATGTATAATGACTAATAAGTAATTACTATACTTTCATTCTACAATAACGACCTCGGCTTAAGTCGTTTAAGATTAACATACCAGGTTACACGATGAATTATTGTGACCGTCAAATTCATAATATACTAATTAGGTACTCTATTGTCAAACTGTGTTTCTGAAATTGCTGTGAAACTACTGACTGGCGCCATCTAGAACCTTGGAACGGCGTTACCGCGAAGTGATAACAGTGATAGCGATTAGCGGTGTAAGCGCGGTCTTTTAAAAAAAAAACATTTTATCTATATTATAAAACACCGTAGGTTAGCATTGACCACAGATACTAAGTAACTAAATTGTATAAGAAACTGCCATACAATTTACACTGTTCCAAGTGAAGCTGTGGACAGCCGCCATTTTGTCGGTTGGCAAAATATTTAATTTTTTATACGAACATGACGTGTATTAGGAATAACATTACAAACTAATGGTAAAATAAAATACATAATAAATGTAAAATGATTTATATAAAATATTTTTATTACCTACTGCAGGTTTAGAAATAATGAAATACCTAAAATACAAAATAAATCATAAGTAATCTTATTCGCCATATAAAATACCACACGATGTCCAACCGACCTTTTCAATTCATGGCGCGAGTTCTCCGTCTAATAATGACTAATACTATATAGAAATCTGTGGCATAGACTTATAGCCTTATCATTGAACTATATGATAACGTTATCGTATAGTTCAACGATAGAAATAGACGGAACATTAGGTACGATAACGCGTGCAGGGGTGGAGCTTGTTTCGAGGATCTATTATTAAAGCTATGTATTTGCTGTTCTCGGAACAGTGCCATTTCTCTCACTCTTATGACATAAAACTCGTGCTCTCTCTCTCTCTCTCTCTTAATCCGTTTTGCACATCCACGAGACAAATGTTCCGCCTATTGCTATAAGTCTAAGGGTGTGAGTAGAGAGCCTAGATAATAATATAAAGGCTCTCCAGATAATATAAGCACAACGGTTTAAGACAGAATGCGTGGGCTGAGAGTAAAAAGTTTCTATCTCTTTTTTTCGAAATCCACTTTTTCAAATATTCCTTATGAGTTTTCAATGGCGCATGTTTTAAGCTAGAAATTGGTTTCATACGAGTGGTAATGAATGAGATACACGAAGAAAAATGGTTTTTTGAATCTATTGGATAGAACCTTTTTACTGTATAAACTTTTTTGAAGATAAAAAGGTTCTATATTGAATAACAAAAATATTATTAAGAGTAAACGAGTCCTATCACTACCAATAACACAATAATATGAATATGTCGATAAGATAATTATAGTTAAGTATAAAACATTACATGGTGTAGATGATTTTCTTCGAGTTAACTTGTGTTCTAACTCGACTCCAAATTGTATACAATTTTTAAAAAATACAAACTTAGTCGAATCAACTAAAAATAATCCAAAAATAATTAAAGAAAAATAAGCCATATTCATAGATCGTACTAAGCCAATACTTAGTAGAAACTTAGTTTGAATCACCATTTTCATGTTAATAAAATAATCTTAATAAGTACTAAGTATATTCTTAGTAAAATCTAATTGTTAGTAAATTTGTATTCATAAATAGGATTTACACATAAAGTTAGAAAATGTTTAGGTTATAATTAGTGAAATCTCAGTAAGCTCTAGTGCTCACTTAAACAAAGTTATTTTATAAATTATAAATTTCATAAATTATAATTGAATTAAAATGGACGTATATATGGATGACAATTATGATTTTTAAATGAACTAATTGAAGGCAGAGCATGAATAACATAATATAAAAGAAATATTATTGATCTTATTAATATTTATTCGGACAATGAGTTTTTTAGAAGGTTCCAATTAACCAAAAAAATATTTTTAAATATTTTGATGCGTATGGCATTTACTGAACAAGAACGTCAAATCCATACAGACCTGAGGGGATTACCTGTAAACAAAATGTGGAGAGTTCTGATAGCATTAAGGTTTTATGCGACTGGATGCTACCAAGTAATTTTATTTTTGGTAGTTACTATAATATTAATGTTTTATTTACTAGATTTTTTTTTTCCAATCTAGTTGGTTAATGGAGATATGTTTGAATTAAGTCAGTTAAATTGTAAAAGATGTGTCTTTGAGAATTGCAAACCATTTAAGCACATGGATCAATTTTCCTTTACCTAATCAAGAAGAAATTGTCCAAAATAAATTTTACCAAATATCCAAATTTCCTGGAGTTACAATGGCTATGGAATGCACACATATACCTATTGATAGTACAGGGGTGAACAAGCAGAATATTTTTGGAACAGAAAGGGATGGATGTCATTGAACGTTTAGCTAATAGTAGGACCTGATATGGACATTTTTGATGTTGTGACCAGATGGCCTGGATCTGTGCATGATTCAACAATTTGCCAAAATAGTAGAGCATAATAATTAATGGAAAACGGGTAAATTGATATATAACGTTATGATAAAAATAAAATACATATTTAGAATAAAAACTATTATATTATATAACTACAATTTAAATTGTTGATATAACTTTTGTAGGCCTGGTGAAAGGTATATGTATTGCTGATAGTGGTTATGCACAAATATGGTTTGTATACACCCCACATCCAAATCCAATTACGAATGCACAAAAAAAATATCATATCAGAACTAGGAATGTGGTTGAGCGAGTAAATGGTGTATTGAAATTTTCCGTTGTCTTAATCGCAAGTTGGGAACTGCAATTAAATCATCGAGTAACATAATAATAGCTTGTGTTATATTACTTAATATTTGAGTCAAATATAAAATAGATATGCATTTAGATGAAGAAGAACTACAGTTTCACAGTTTCAACATGAGACTGTTGATGCTGAAGTAATGAATGATGGTGGAAATAATGGTTTTAATATAAGAAACTCATTTATAGCTAGACATTTTATGTAATTAATAAAGAAATACAAAATAAAGAATATAATAAATTTTATTCCTACAAATGTGATCATACTTTTTTTTGATCAAGCACAACCAAATTAAAAATCATTTTAAAAATCTTAAGTACATAATATTATTAATAAGTAATCAGTAGGGCAGAGAAGTTATAGGAGGTAAAATTGGAAATATATGCATGCAAATATACACATAAAAAATTGAAAATATGCAAGATAATATGCACAAAAAAATTAAATTATAATTTAATAAAATAAAAAAATTAGATATAAAAGAAATATAAAAATCATTGCATAGCACAATTAATTTTATTTTAAATAAACTTCGCAAATCTTACAATAAAGCATAGTACCATCGGTAGCAAATGTATTCTCGCCAAACTGTTTCACATACTTGTTAAATATATTTGTATTTATTTTTGGCATTGTGCAAAATGTTAGTAGAAAATATATTTTAAAAAAAATGTAAGCATGGAAAACACAACAAACGGCACGCAGTTTCGTATCGAACGACACTTAACACTGACGGACAGTGGACTCTGGACACATAATAATGTTAATATAAAATTTAATATAGATACTTAAATGCCAATCAGTCAAATCTTATCTTCGATA
>WHPZ01580546.1:2453-13341 GCA_016617965.1 Macrosiphum rosae
TTTTTTTAGGATAAGAAAAATTGCTACAACAAAAAAAAATGGTGAGAGGAAAAGGGCATTAAAAAAATGTGCACCCGGGGCAGCAAAATCCTAAATACGCCACTGGGCGGACTGGGAATACTTTAGCCCAGGCGGAGAAGAATATGAGCGGCCCAAAATATTTTTTACATAATTGATGAAAATGTTCAGTTGCCTTTATAATACCTATATTTACTAAGTTTTTATGTTAATAAGTTCTAAAATTCTGAAATAATATAATATAAGTAATATAAGTAAATCATGTTACAAGATAAAAAAAGTTTATTAGAACATAATGTAATTAAAATTTATGTAAACATATTTAGCATTAAAGTTGATGTACTTTTAAGATAATTAATATTATCGGATACTTCTACATCTTCTAAAAGCTGTTTTTCAATTGACATAATCAGTAATGCTTCTAAATGTTCTGAGCTTAAATTAGAACGAAGACGATTTTTTGTTATTTTTAATTTGCTGAATGTCCGTTCACAATTCACTTGTGTTACAGATAAAGTTAAAAAAAAATCATAAGCTTCACAAAGATGACTATACGATGAAACATGTAAATTTAATGAATGTAATACTTTGTACACACAGTTTAAACAATTTTTTGGATCATGATCAATACTTAAAGAACACTTCTTCTCCTGGTAGAAATCATTACCTGCAACAATTTCAAGTATTACAAGCATAAATAATTCATTATTAAAATTTAAGAAAATATTTTTAAGTTATTATTAAACATACCAATTAATTCAAGAGTATTGTCTTCTAATATAAATATATCAGCAAGTTCATCACTTGATTCTTCAGTATTATCATCATCTTCTGAAACATATTGCTCTTGATACATTGTCTGAGTGCGGTCTTTAACTGATGTACTTATTTTAGGAAAAACTGCAACAAAACTCTTTAACTCTGAATGAAGTTTTTCCTTTGGAATGTTTGATACTTCAGATAAATATGTTAAAGCTATGTTTGGCATACTAGCAACCAAATCAAAATTGTTTGGAATAAAATACTGAATATCAACTATTAACTGACTGTTTGCAGAAAATCTTTGATTTAAACTAGGTACTTATTATTTGGTCTATTATTTGTACATATGTTTCAACTCTAAACTTATCAATAGGAATAGACAAAACTTCACCTGAACATTTTTCATCGAAAAATGATTTTTTTTTACTAATTCTTGAAGTTGGAAATGTATTGCTGATGTTAATTTCATCAGGAAAATTTAAAGTACAAAGTTTTTCGTTCATCTGTTTAATGAATTCTTGGGATTTCTTATAAATAGTTTCAAATTTTAATTTAGTAATTTCTGATTTAGTCACTTCTACCATATCCCATGCAGTCAACAGATCCATGTTTTTAGTCTGCAAATATCTTGAAGTTGGTCCAATTATTTGAAAAATGTTCATAAAAATATGAGCAGTCAGTATTAATTTGAAACTACACAGTTTTTCCATCAAAGATTATGCCTCAAAACAAGTTTTAGAATCAAAATCTGGAGACTGCATGCATCACAAAATTCAATGCACTAATGACAGTCAAAAATAAACATTGTTATCCTTCAAAAACCCAAAATAAAGATTTTTCCCTTGACCACCATCTAGTATTATTTTCGTCCACTTTTTGAAGTTTTTTCAAGCTGACACTTTCATTTATAGTGTTATTTTGTTCTATCCACACATTCATACGTTTGTACGAGTCCCCAAAAAAGGTTGATGGCCTATTTAAAAATCCAAATAGATTTTTAGCATCAATATGTTTGCATGCATCACTAATACATAAATTTAGTTTATGGCTATAACACCAAATATAGATGCTTTTCGGATTTTCATATTTTATTCTTGATTGAAGACCACTAAATGCTCCCCTGATATTTGAAGCTCCATCAAACGATTCTCCAATTACATTTTTAAAATTAATATTATGTTTTAAAAACAAATTTTTCAACATTTCGTAATATCCTTTACCAGAAGAATCAATAATCTTAAAACTGCAAAAAGTCTTTCAGTAATTTCTCCATTGTGTATATAGCGTATATAAATAGCTTGATCTGATACACTAACATCTTGAGTGCTGTCAACTTGGAGGCTAAATTTTTGATTACACAATTCGTTTTTAATTTTATTTCTTATAGACTGAAGAATAGCAATAATAATTTTATTAATAGTTGTTTTTGACAATAGTGTCACCAATGAACCTCTACCTTTAGAATTGTTTTTTAAACTTAGCTTTCGTTTTTCACTATTTTGTATTGCTTGTGTTAGGTGTTTTTGTAAAATTGAATCTCTTTTTGCAGTAAACTGGACCAATTCTAAAAAGTTTCCATTATTTAAATGGCGATTTCCAATTCTTCCTAATTGATAAAGACCTTCTGAAGATCCAGAACCCCTAAAAGGTAGACTCTGTTTTCCAAGAAACTTTATAATATCAAATATCTGTTCAACTACATAAATGTTTTCTTGAACTTGAATCTTTTTTAAATTTAATAAATTTCTGTTCACTTTAAATTCAATGCATTGTTCAGATGAAGCTTGAATATAATTTTGAACAGCAAAGCTATGTGAACGACTCTCTTCATGTTTTTTAACAGCTATGTGAATGTGTTTGAAATCTTTATATCCATTTATAAAAGGGGACTGATAACTACTAAATGCTATACAAATAGGATAATAAATTGATTTTAATTCATTATTTTCTAAATGAACCGACAACCAATTCCGAGAAACTTCTTTTCCATCAGGCATGTTTCGTTTATATAGTTTTTGAATGTGTAAATGAGAGTTTAAAAATGAAGGCTGAATTGGATGCTGTTTCATAAAAGCCAACTTTTGTAGTACATTTGAATTTTTCAAAAGTGTGAAAGAAGAAGATTGCATGTCTTTTTGTCCATCAGTGAAAGTTTCCTTAAAAGTAACATAATATTATTAAATTTTTAATATTAAATGAAAACAGAAAAATTTTCAAATTCAACTCGTTATGAATGATAACATTTAGGATATGTCATCATAGGTTTCAAGTAGTAAAGTACTTGTAACCCAAACAATGTGTATATATTTATTTTATTAGTACTTATACTTAAGATATAAAAAATGTAGGTAGTGTGAAAACAAGTGGAAAAAAATGACTAAATTTAATTTAATACTAACTGTATTTTTATAGCAATTTAAAAACTCACCGTTTGTTCATTACTAAGAAATTTGTCAACATTATTGCTCATGCTACTTTCATTATGTGAGATAGTATTTCTAATATTATTATCATCAATATTTTTCTAAAAGAAAGTTTTTATTCATTAGAATTAGATTAAAGTTCTTTTCAAACCTTATTAAAATATAGGTTAGCTAAACAGTTAAAATTGTTTAAAAATAGTATATGAGTACATAAATATGTATGTAACCAATTTAATTTAATTTAAATATGATTAAATAATGTAAAAACATTGATAAAAACTTACCTCTTGTTCATTATTAAAATGTCCATCTTCATTACAACTCTGATTTTGGTTTAAATCCATAACTGTTGTTTCGCTTTCGTTGTTTTCACTATTAGTTTTTTCCTTAAAATAATGCAATAAGTATTAAAAATTAAATAGGTAGAAGACAGTGATTCCTGAAACTTAATTATACAAGTTTTGAAGTTTATTAGATATACCTATTACATATAATAATATTGAAACATCTAGTGTGCTGTATACCACATCTTAAATATAAAAGTTGTTCATTGCTTTATAGTTTATAATTAAACCTATATTAAGGTAATTGCAAAATATTTTAAACTTAGTTAAATAGGAGTTCATAAATATACCAAAAAATTAAATAATTAGTCGAGTACTCAAGTCAGGATTTAATACTCTAAAACACAAAACGACTTACCTTTATTTTAATAAAGTTAAGCTTTCTTTGATTTTTGTCATTTCCAACAATAATTAGTTCAGCAGCTCGTCTTATACGGAACTTTTCAGCACCGCCTTTCATTTTTTTCATTATAAAATTATAATATTTAATGGTGACATCAAACTATTTTTGAAAGTTGACTCTACGGCTGACCAGGCTGTTTTACAGAGTGAGATTAATTTATTTTCTAACTGGGTAAATCGTCTTGGACTAGTACTTAATCTTGACAAATGTCACTCAATTACCTTCACTAAATCACGTTCATCTACAAATAGAACATATTCCATCAATGGCTTTCCACTTAAACAAGTATTCCAAATTAAAGACCTTGGTATCCTTTATACGTCTTCTCTTTCATTTAACCAACATATTGATGCCATAGTATCACGTGCTCTTAAAGATTTATTAAACGCAACACTAAACACTTCGCATTGGTAAATTGTCTTCGTTTCCTCTACTTTACATTAGTGCGATCAATTATCGAGTATGGAGTTGTGGTATGGCACCCATACTTTGCAATACACCAGCATAAGCTAGAGAAGGTACAAAATCGATTCCTAAGCTACTTAGCATTTACGAGTAAAACTGACGTGTCTCCCCATGACTATCTCCAACTACGTAAAATATTTAATATCCCATCTCTCTCTTCGCGTCGCACCGATATAGATGTACACTTTTTAACTTCCCTTCTAAATGGTACTTTAGACGCTCCTAACTTACTTGCTAAAATTCCATTTAAAATTCCTACCCCGTGGAATACGAAACCTAGACCAGTTTTATGTTCCCCATCACTCTACTACCTATGGTTACAATCATCCACTTCATAGAATGCTCAGAATTACTAACTTAAATGTACCCTAGCTGTTTTGGCTGCGTTCTCCGGCTGCTCTTGTTATTTGTACGCTCTAGTTTTTGTTAGAGTTTTTATACTTATTACTGTTAATTTGTTATCTAATTGTTATTACCTACATATTATGTATTATTGTTTAACTGCCGATTGGCGTAAAATATATATAAATAAATAAATAAATATAAACTTTTTATTACCTACATTTAAATTATATTTAATATTTAACAATTCATAATTACCTATGTAAAAATTCTGTTTTAGTAAATAACAAAAACAATAAGGTATATTTTAAATTTATGTATTAAAGTTAAGTAAACTTTAATATTATTCTAATTCATATGTTAACTACATATAACTATAAAAGTGATAAATGTGTATCTACAAAAGTAAACTAAGAGATGTTTAAGATGAAAATAATAGCAGCTAATCTGGAGGTGAAGATAAAAAAGATTTTACATGATAATTATGTCTAAGGTCACATGATTATTATATATTAGAAATACAAATAAGTTAAACATTTAAAATTATTAGTATTAACAGTAACAAAAATTACTAACTACATTTTTAAATGCAAAAAAAAAAATTTCTTTGAAAATAGCTATATTTTTGTTATTAAGATCTCCCTGCACTTATCATTTGTTCTTGCCATTCAACAGCCCCAGTAGTATTGAAATATTCCTTATATCTGTCCCTATTTTCTTTGGCAGCTGTGAATATACTCGTGACTCGTTGATGCTGAAGTTGAGGAAGATCAAAAATTGCATCCCTCATTTGTCTATCAATTATATTTTTATGATTATCTTTGTCTAGTGTTGTATTTGGTGGTAAATATGAAGTACTACGTATTCTCAAAAAGTTGTGGAGTACACATATGGCAAGGACTATATGCTTAGCTTTTTCAGGGTTCAAATTAATTGTATGATGCAGTACACGAAATCTGGTGGTAATTAAACCAAATGTATTTTCTACACAATTTCTTGCTCGTGAAAATCTGTAGTTGAAAATTCGTTTTTCTTTTGATAAGTTTCTTTGTGGAAATGGCTTAAGAATATGTTCTTGAAGGGGAAATGCATCATCAGCTAGAAAAATGAAGTTCAAATTTTCATTGGTTTCATTGTTATCTGGAATATGAAGTTGGTTATTCTGCAGTCTTCTATAAAATTCTGTACATTCAATTATTCCTCCATCTGATAACCGCCCATTTTTACCAACATCTATATAAATAAATTCATGATTGCTATTTACAATAGCCATAAGTACAATACTATGAAGGCCTTTATAGTTATAGTATTGTGCACCAGAATTGGCTGGTTGTACTATCCGAATATGTTTCCCATCGATAGCTCCTCCAGCATTAATGAATTGCCATCTATTTTTAAATCCATTTGCTACATCAATCCATTCTTGTGCTATAGATGGAAATTAAAAATGGATAATTTAATGAAATATTTTAAAATTTGTGTAGGTACTTAATTTATGTTATATTTAAATATTATATTATTATTTTAACTTGAAAAACAAAATAAATTTTAAATCGGTATATTTAAAACACATATGTTATGAATTGATGACTATCTTTTAAACAGTTCTCAATTTATTGTTTTTTATAGATAAGTTTTAAAATAAACACAAACAAAAATTACAAGTTTTTTTTCAAAACTATCCAATTTTTAAGTTTATTATGGTTTGTTTATACTTAGGAACAAGTTTCAACGTTTACTGTTCCATGTAAACCTTCACCAACACCCTCAAAAAGAAAACGAAATTCTGCAGAACGGAGTGCAGAGTTTATGAATGCTTGTACTACAGCATTAAATAAAGATGTAGAAATAACTGAGTTTGGTGCTGTTGGAATAAACGTTGCTCAAAAACTTAAGAAGATGGATTAAAAACAGAGTATTTATGCTGATATGCTAATTAGCAGAGTTTTGGGACGTGGGTTGTTAAATTCATTAATTGCCTAAACAGATCTTTTTGAAAATATACCATATCATGGAACCATTCCAATGCAGCAACCTATCAGTATAAATACACTTAGCCCTGTAGAGCCATCTCAAAGTTCAATTTCGAGTGACTATCATTTGGACCCCAATAATATGTTGTATCATCAGTCTGGCAGTTTTTCACAACAACCGTCAAATTTTATTAATATATTTTCTGAGTCTTTAAATAATTTAAACTAAAATTATGTATTAAGTTAAAGATAACATTTCATTGTTAAATTTTATTTTATTTTTAGTTTCAAGTCTTTCCTACGTTTTTGTTTTTTTTTTTTTTTGTAATTAAAAGTTATTTAATATTTATTATGATTTTCAGTTGAAAAATGTACTTCAGAAGTTGAAGTCTTAAAAGAGATTAATATAAATTGTTATTTTTTATAATTTTAATAAAAATAGTATTGTTATTTCTGTCATTTATGTTTTTTATATTTTTTATATGAATAGTTATAACTTAATAACTAACTAAGTTAGTTATTAAATTGACTATTAAAGTACTCTTAAAAAAGACTAGTAAACTAAATTTTGTCAGTTACATAAGATAGGAGCCAATATATCATATAAAGCCTTACATGTCTCTGATATAATATATGACAAACTTGATGTAGAAATACAAGTGCTGAATTGCATATCTTCATATGAATTTCCTGTTGCTAAGAACCTTAATGTGGCAATTAATCTTTCGCTGCTACTGATGCTTGACCTCATAACAGTATCCATTTTACAAATTTTTGGTCCTACCAAATTCAATAAAACCTCAAATGATGCAGAATCCATCCTAAGATAATTTCTAAAATCATCTGGGTTATTTTCTCTTATTTCACTAAGTAAAGGTATATTTCCAAATTTAGATTTGTCCAGTTTCCAATTTTTCACCCATTGTGATGTCTTTTTTCTTTGTTTTGTTGTGATTATACTTATAGCAGCACATGCAATTGCCAATTGCTTTTTCTTATTATGTTGTCTGTACATTCTATTATGAATACCTATAGTACTAATAAATTGATTGGTTTAATTAGACACTTCTTTGTTAGTTATTTAAAACATTATTAAAAATCATTATTTTACTACCAAAAGAGAAGTTAGTTTGTTAGTCTTAAATTTGGAGACGCTACAAATATTTAAAAAAATCTTGGAGGGGCTTCAGTACATATACTTATACTTACTTCAGTTGAGTGGTTAAATCAAGCTTTAGACGCTTTTCAGACTTGTATAATATAGGTACTAGGTCCTCCTTTTTGTGCGATCAAAAATTAACATTTATACTATTATTGAAAAAATACAATTAAGCTAAGCCCCATTAAATAAATGAAACAAATAATTTAAAATAATTATATTTATTATTGTTGTGATAACAAACCCAATCCTACGATAATTCACTGCAAAAGTGTTGATATTTTCAACACGCCACACGCCACGCTATGCGTGCGTGAAAGACACAGTTTTAGCCTTTACACAGCCACGCTTTCCTACATTCCCAGACAACCAGGTAAAGATCGAGCGCCTGGAATGTTCGTTTATTTGCTACCACATTCTTGGCGCGCTACGTGCCTATCCGCCGCGACTGACTGCATGCTTGGTGCGTAGTATTGGCGCGCCAAAAAAAGCGTTCGTCTAAAGGGCCCTACTAATGAACCGAGATACGTAGAGTGATTGGTTTTAGGCAGTTCTTTACATGCTAAAGGATAGGGTTGACTTGGTGTATCATGTTTTAAAGCGCCAACTATTAAATTTTCTATGTAGCGGCCGTTTGTATCAGTTGTTTCGTCAACAGCAATCCAAATATCTGAGTTGCCAATAACTTCTCTGATTGCAATAATAACACTATCATAACATGGACCAAGATAATTTTTCCTTAATGTACTCTTGTCAGGAATATGCTTACCTGTATACTTCTCCAAAAAATTCTTGAATTCGCGAATTTGAAGTTTATTCCAAGGTATATTAGATACTACCAAAGCTGCACAAAGATCCTCATTAAAAACGTTACCGTTACACGTTACGGTTTTGCCTCCGATACAACTAATTGTCTTTTTTTTCATTTCCTCTACGTCAGTGGCGGCGTGAACTGTTTTATTTTATGAGGCAAGTATAAATGCTCGACCATCACCACCTAAATTTTATCACACAGACCCCCGATTCACAATTCTTCAACGATAACATACTTTGTTGTGTTAATATCAGAAATATAATAAAATTAGTATAGTTAATAGTATTTGACATTAGTTGACCATATTTATTTATTTATTTTTTTTTTTTATTAGGGTTAAGGCTTCGACAACTTAGGTCATTAGCCTGTGGTACTGTAGGGGAGGGAACTGTAGATTCGTTACACGTGTGTGTTTGTTTGGCAGAAATTTATATTTGGGGCACCCATAGGTATTTTCCATGCCCGGGTGGGAGATGGCGGCACTTATTCTCCGTGACTTGCCCAAAGAAAATTGCCGCCGCGACCAAGGAATCGAGCTGGCACCGGCTGCGTCGCGACCGACGCTTTTAGACCACTCGGCCACTCCGTCCCCTTGACCATATTTCATATGTGGTTTTTAATATCCGTACCCGTGGGGGGGGGGGTACCACCACCTAATTGGTCGTGAGGCAATTGCCTCATGAAACACCCTATCACGCCGCCACTGCTCTATGTTGTAAAGGACTATTATGTAAAGCGGTATCAACGTGTTGTTGCAATTTAAATTTTTTTGAGCACACAATTGACAAAACACTACAACGCTGTCCGTGGTAAAAAATGGTTTCGTCTGTTGTATTATAAAGAGCAATCCATGTTTTTATTAAAGTTGGAATAGTGCTTCGACTTTTCGGCATTTAAAAATTTATAAATTGTAATGAAATGAAAATTTTAATTTATAAATGTACGGAACGCGAATTACGAAATATTATATGGGCACTAGTGCACAATTGACTGGTGATTATGCCCGACAACGGCAGCGCGACGACACTACGCGGCGTGTTTACAAAATATAAGTCTAATAATAAAACCAGTCAGCATTGTTGTCGATGACCGTGTTGCGACTTGTGATAAACGAGATATAATTTTAACATGAACTGTCCAAAAATATAACAAACGAAGAATAACATTTATTTCCCAACCATACGTAATGAACTAATAATTTCTACGATGAAATTGAAACAAAATAATTGGCTTAATAAACTTTTATATAAAATATGCATTTATATGCAAAATAAACTTTTTTCTATGCATTATCTGTTACACAAATCGTCCACATTTCTTACTCCCATCGAAATGCATACACTCATTACAAATATGTAAATGCATACAAATCCGGACTCTATAGTTATAATAAATATTATTATTAAGAATAATTAATAATTTAACGAGCTTACGAAAAAGTGGTATTAATTTAATATTTATTTATAATGCACATTGCACATGTAATCGCGTATTACAATTTACATGTCACTAATCAGTAATCAACAAGGCTTGGAACTTTATGCGCTAAAAAGTACTCAAATATGCGCAATGCGCATACATATTACATATGAGTTAAAAAACATCATAGGTAATATGCGGTTAAATATTGGAAGCGTAAGTTGGATGACGTGTTGCTTGCAAGGCAGTCGAGAAACAAAAAGCACCGAGTGTACTGTCGGCGGAAAAGTCTACGCGGGAACGGGGGCGAAATCGAATGGCAGCGCGTCGTAGCGCGCCAAAGACCATCAGTAAAATTAGCGCGGTAACAATAATTAAATTTAAACATAAGGTACAATAATTGACATACATAACAAAAACGTTTAATAGCGTTTTCCACCGGTCTGCACTTTTGCACCAAGTGTGTACTGGAATAGTTCACTGATAATCGTACTGGTGCAACACAATGCAAGAGCAGATGAAACATACATTTTTCTTTATCATTTCGGCTTTATCATAATTCTGATTAATGTTAGGTTAGGAAAATAACAAACATATAAATAAAATATTTGTACCACTGCCTATATTATTTTCTATAGTCGGTTGTCTACTACCAACCTTCATAAATATTTATTTTTAATATTTTTGATATTGTGTTTGTGTATGAAATATTTTAATTTATAATTTAAAAATTCTTAATAGTCTGTACTATTGTACATCATTGAAT
>WHPZ01580548.1:0-50678 GCA_016617965.1 Macrosiphum rosae
TTTTTTTATAAGCATTTAAAGTTCAAAAATTGACAAAATATGGAAAAATCACGAAAATTAGCGACCTGGTAAATTCGATTTCTTTTACTGTGTTTTTTGTAGTGTTGTATTCTAAATATATATAATTGTTTAACAAAGTAGTAAGTATATTTATCACGTTATCTGGGTAGGTTAGCCGTTAGGTAAGGTTAGGTTAGGTGGATAAGTGATAGTTATAGGAATAAATCTCATAATTTTTATACGGCGCATCAATACAATTATTTTATCACTCCAGTGTTGTATTAACAGACATTAAAAATATTTCAATATTTTGTAATTTTGTATAGAGTACATAATATCATTATTTTATATTTAGTAGGTATGTATTATTGTATTAATATTTAATACTTACTAATAGAGCAGAGGTCTTGTACATTTGCATATTTGTTTTGCTCAGTCACAAAAATAGTAGAGTACAATACGTTCCATGCTTTATTACCTTCACAAACCTAGTTTTGAAATTTTATTTTGCATATAAATATGCATATTTTAAGCTTTTTTTGTTTTTAGGGCATATTTCTTCCATTTTATACTTTTTATACTTAATTAATAATTTTATCAATTTTTTATTTCATCGACGTTTTTATTTTAAATAATACAAGTTTTATTATACAACCAAAATAAAAATATTTTTAATTTTTGCCGTAGAGGTAATATGGTTTTAAATGATTATAAAAAAAAAAAACGTGCCTAACTATGTATTTTTAATATTTTTCATCTGCTATTGTTACAATATATCAGGAGCACTGTATTGCATTTTCACGTTTTTTGGCCCAACAAATAAAACTTTATTATTATTTATATAGAAAAAAAAACTAAAAAAATTTAAATTTGAAATTTTCCGTAAACAACTTAAAATAAGTCAAAGTATTTTCAAAATTGTATGGTGTATAGAAAATAAGAATATAAAAATTCAGTGAAATTTTTATGTATCTACAGTTATTCGTTTTTGAGTTACAACAATATAAGAAAATCGCTACCTACATGAAAAATCGAGTGATTATCCAATGTTGTAAAAATTTGAACTTCAAACTCTCATAAACATTTGAATTGACTTTCTTATGGTTATGGATTTTTTTTTTTTTTTGATAAAAGTAGACGAACTTATAAGGAATCTTGTATTACATTTTAAAATCTTAGGTTTAAAAAAAAAATTTTTATGAATTTTTAACTCCAAATAATTTGAACTATTTCGTGATTTTTATGTATTTTGTCAAGATTTGAACTTATTTACCGTATCCTATTCCTACATCATATTATATCATGTCCAATATCGCAGCAGTCTATAATTCTTCTGATGTCAAGATAATGTCCTCACTTACCCAAATAATGATCCAGGTGTTTGACGATCTCCGACAAAATCGCCCTAGAGATTTCAAGACAATGATCTCACCAGTTTAAACTGCATCAACGATATAAATCGTTACCCAACCTGGCAAAGCAAGTTCATTTTCGGAGGCGAGGCCGTTCAGATTGATTTGCAGTCCTTAACCGCTTTGATGATACAAGTTTTCAGCGATCTACTTGAACATCGTCAGCACAGTCAATTGAGGACGCTGAGTCGAAAATTTGTTTGACAAAACCTTTGGAACGGGAGATCACCAGTTTACAGGAAATGGTATCCCTTTGTGGCCGTGGAGATGCTGCAGAAATGGAAACTACAGTAACCACCTCCAGACCTAAACGTCGCTCACTATGGAGCCGGGTGAAGAGATTCGCTCGGCGAATGGTTTGCTGCTGTGCTAACCGCGACATAGACCATTAAGTATATAGTTTTGTAAGGAGTGTTTGGGCACCGGTTTGAAAGTTAGTTTAGATTGCCGCCTCGCTTATCACCTCTATAGCGCCTGTGAAGTACGTCACCGTGCAAGATTATCCCGAGTTCGCTCCACGCCATTGTGTCCGGCTGGACGCCATTCTGTTCGCCGGACTATAGTTCAAATCCGTACTTTCAATTGTTTGCGTTCGCCCGTTCGTTGTCCTCTTGTTTGCAGCCGTTAGAGCAGGTTTTTTGGGACGTACATCTCGTGCACCGTGCCTGTTGATGGCTATTCGCCTTGTTTTGTGCCACGCCGCGAATCTCGATAGTGTGTCTTCGCTCATATATCCTTTAGTCAATGATCAGCAGTATCGGTTACAGCTGGCCTGCGATACCTCCTTTAATCACCTAAGATTAGCCAAAGTTACTGTCGTCAGAATTCTAATTCTGTACCATAGTAAATGTCCATGTAAACAAATTATAAATAAAATTATAAATATTGCTATACAATTTTTGATTTGTAATTTATCTGGTTTTTATTTGGTATTATTATTAAGCATCAACACGCTGGTGTAAAATTAATTTATGTGATTTGTGTAAATTGTGTCTGTATTTTATACTGGTATAATTTTGGTTTGTTGTAACCGGTGTATAAATCTCGAGAGGCACCTTGTTTGAATTTTTAAAATTTTTGACTAATGAAAAAATATTTTATCAACAAGGTACAACGAAAAAACCCAAAGTACTGCGATTTCATGAGAAGAATGGTGTGTGGTAAAGCTCTCCTTGCAGGATTTAGATTTTTCCCATTTGTTTAATAATTTTATATTTTTCTCTATAGAGTGTTCTATTTTAGAATATAGTTTTTTCATTTAGAATTCCAGTCAATATTGCTCAATGGGGCTCATTAAGCTTGTATTTTTAATATTATGTACATTCTATAATAAATTCCCGTTTTCCCATAATGTTTATGTTTTTTTCCTGCTCTTTTGAAAACTATTTGGAATTTTAAATGTTGACCTCTCGAATGCACTAACTAGATTCACTTTCCCATCAAACAAGGTACTGTTGAAGAAAATCAAAGCAGTTTTACTGCCCCAAATGGTGATGACAGACAAAAAAAAAGAATAACACATCATTGTAAAATCAATATATATCTAAAAACATATCTATGAATCATCGATTTATCTTGTAGAGTAAAAATACCTAGTGGCATGTTCCTTATAATATATAGGTACGAACGACATTTTATCGATAGATGTTGATAATAAAATGTTAAGCTGTGTAAAAAGGCTTTAAATGTAATAATAGGTTCATTATAAAATGTATCACATTTTTTTTAGGTACATATAATAGAAATGCCTTTATTTTAAACAAGCACAAATTATTTAAAAATATTCTTCAAACAAAATATATTATAAGATACTGCAGTTACTATAACTATACTATAAATATATAGATTATATCTTATAAATACTACAAATAGTAAATACTTAATAGAATACTGATGGTATGTATTGCCTTATCAGTTAAATATATAAATATATAATACCACTATTATCAGAATTTATTTAAACTAAAGGTTGAATTAAAATTTTTATTTTTAAAACAAATTTAATTTGTTTTTCCACTATGGTGAAACTGGTCGGTGGACGACAAAATACAATATTATATTTTATTAATACTTATCGCTATAAATTAGTTGCTTGTTGTTAGGCACCTTCAAAGAATCAACTTTTATCCTATCGTCAATCAATCGTTTGTGATAGCCGATAGGTATTGTCGAATTTTATCGGTAGCCAGCAAAATACGTTCTAGAAATTCGTTAGCCCAAACTCTAAGTATAGAAATTTTCATTCGGTATTCAACTTAATCGTTGTTTAATTCTATTCATATTTCGTAAATCTACTTGCTAGTTGCTAGTAGACAATAGTTAAAATAGTTTTACTTCCTTTCGAATATTACCTACTATATTAGTTATACACTAACATTTAAGCTGCTTTAATATTTTATGTACAATATGTACATAATAATATGCTGATCGATTTAATCCAGTAAACGCGTAGCCTAAAATCCTTTTGTTATAAATATATAACAATTAATTTTTACTTGGTGGTTATTTATGATATAATTGATAATATATAAGTTCTTGTTTATTTTTAAAATAATTAAATTAAACTAAATATTGTAAATAGGTAGGTACATCATTTTTTAAAACATTTCTTTATTATTTCTTTTATAAAATTCTAGAAATACTGACGTGTATTAAAAATATATTTATTAATTATTAATTAATATAATATACAATTTTTATTGTTAATTATTTTGCGTATTAAATATTATTAAAAAAAAAAAAAAAAATATCAAACGTAAATTATAATAGAAAATAATAAAATATAGTGTCCGATATCGTGACCTGTACTATTTGCTTAAAATTATACGAAGGTAGGATGTAAGTATTTACTCAACCCATCTGAAGTGGCTTCTTCAAACTAGTATTTCACATCTGTAAATTCATTGATCTAATATTCTTATTGTGCATGGTTTAGTGCTTAATTAACAAAGGGGTAAAGTAGGTAACCACTCTGTAGTCCTAGTAGCCTTGTAGGTGTCGAGTGTATCTCGTAATTGAGTCCTAAGTCAATGTAATGTACCTATGAGTTAATTTGAATTCAATGATACATCGTTGCATACAAAAGAAAATTCCGAGCAAAGACGGTCTGTCGGCCTATTTTACTATTAGTAATAGGTACTCTAATACGGTATACAGGTTGAATTATTTTTTTCCGAAAATATTGCATTCGAAAGTCCTCGCGAATAATATTTTCGAATCGCAACTTAATAATTATAAATTCGTTAATCTTAATTCAAAGCCCAAGAATTTTTATCGACATTAAAAAATAAAAACACACATTGTTGTATGATAAATACATTCACTAGAATCTAAAAATGTAATTGAGCAATTTAACATTTTAACAAATTTTATAAATAAAAAAAATAGTCTTATATTAATTACTCAAACTAAATTTATTCATCAGTTTTTTTTTTTAATCTTGTATTTTTATCTATAATAATATGTAGGTTATATCTAGGTATTTGTGCCTTATGTCCATTATTATTATTATTATTATTATTATTTATTATGCTTATGTACTCACACATATGATTGAATAAACTATAGTAATAATAAGCATTTCAAAAATGTCTTCTTCGTAATAAGAGAATTTAACAATGAACCAATCGTGTGATGTACATGTATAATACTATAATGTATATAGGTATGCATTTGTATTATGAGAAATGTAATTGCATAATAAAATATTAAGTCCTCATAGATGACACAAATTTCGCTCTAGATCATACGCATAATGCTATAATACATCATACACGGTAAGTAGTTGGTAGTTTGTTATGGAGTAGTACCTATATAGTGTAGCTAATAGATCCGACGAGTATCACGCTATGCTGGTTGTGAACAGTCGGATTGTAGACACCTTCACTAGTGGTGCAGTGTTTACGCGGTAACGGTGTTCATTTTATACTACTAGGGAATACGATTTATTTACGATTTTCGTATTTTTCATTTTTATTTTATCCCGCTTAGTGATTTTATTTGTTTAATTTTAAATGTAAATTCTGATCAGACTTCACCATGACTTGTTCGGACAAGGGATATACTAGGATTAATATCCTTTCTACATGCAGTAGATCGGTAGAAACTGCTAAACACAAACGAATTTTTATTTCTAAAAGGTAATAATTAATTTTTAAACAATTTTTTTTTAATAAAATTAAAATTATATTTTTAAAAGAATTGTTTTTAGTTGTATGTAAGCAGCAAGTATAGAAATGTGTTTGTAAAAATTTTGTGATTCTTAATAACGTTGTTTCTTTGATTTTTATTTCATTATTATATTATAGTACACTGTGGACTTTACTTTTTATTATTACTTATTTATTAAGCGGCAATAAAGACGAGATAAAGGTAGGTAATTTGAAAATTGTGAACATTAAAATCTGTTGTAGGAAGTGGAAACCTATTATATATTTACATCGGTTATAAAATATAAACACTTCAATTAGTATTAGATTTTAACAAGGATTCATAAAACAAGTTTTGAATACCTACTATTTGTATTTATAGAGTTTTATTACGCATGAGTAAACCATTTGAAACTTAACTTAAATTAATTCACCGAGAGTAAGTTCAAAATGGTATTTAAAGGATACTATTGGTTGAACTGCTTTAATTGTATCAATATTTTACACAACGTATACCAGCTATTTCATATAATTTATGACTTATTTTATAGTCATAAACTCATAACTCATGAGAGTAACATTGATAATTTTTATTGGGAAGAGAGCTTTATTTTAAGTCAGTATTTGATTTAGGCACTTAACGTCTAAGATAAATGTTTATTTTATTATATAAAACTCAAAGGACGTAACTTGATAGCGTATCTTCTATGAAAATATTCTGCTTACTACTTTATGTAGGGTTTTCACTAAGCATACTCATCAGTCATCACCATTTTTGTTTAATATAAACATTTATCCAAATTCTGGTTTTTGAAGTTTTGAAGTAAACTTAATAGGATCATAGGTAGGTACTTAGATTGTATATATCTACCATTTATGGATATTTATTTATGGAATCTGATGATACAAAGACGTTTTTTCTAATCAGAACCAAATTATTTTATAGTACCTACCTGGTACCTACATTTATACTACAATTTAGTATTTAAATATATTAAATAAAAATTAGAACAAGTAGTTATTAAAATCTAAAATCTAAATACTACGAATAATATAGCGTCATTAAAAATGGTTTTACGAAAAATATCAAATAGTTATAACTTATAATATTAAATTTAGTATCTACTTATTAAACTCGGATATTTTTTACAAACTATAAAATGTTAATAGATTACTATTTGTTATTATAATTTTAAAACTATTATATCTTACAAATTTTAGTACACGAAGTTAAATAACACAAAGTCTAGTCAATCGAATTTTGATTTTAGATACATTTAAAAAAAGTCACCTCCTTAAGAGCTTACAGAAAAACTAAGATTCTCATTTGAATAAAAAAAAATTGAATAAGCCATAAGTTGCCATATTTTTCCATTACTTATTTGTTTAAATCCAAATTCCTATAAATGGAAAATGCCTTTTCGATAGTAGTTATGTTTCTAATTATTACGAAATATTAAGGGATAATTGTCCTATTTAACTTTTAGAGGGGCGATGACCTAATCAACTCCTCCTCCTCCTCTTCCACTCATAACCCCTATAGTTATAGTAGTAAATTAATTTAAGGAAAACTAGTATCTGGTTCATTAATTTTTTTCAATTTTCTTGTAAAATTCTGCATTGATAAAATTAACTGTATGCATTTTGATGGAAAATTATTGTTAAAAATATTACCGAAAGCCTTGGCTCTTGACTACCTTCTTAACTGTGCTACTTATGACAAAATAAGTATGATGTTCATAATATGATGTAAATATATGCATTGTTTATTTTGAACAAAACTGTCTGTTCACTATATTATGTTTGTTATTCAAATAACATGTTATGTTAAAAAAAAAAAAAACTTCTTAAGTATAAACATATTATATATGCCAGTTTCATTAATTTTTATTATTGGTCATTGATGTCCCGTTGAGAAATAATTACAAAAGGGATGAAGCAATTTTAGAGTTTAAGAACATTTTAATAATATGCTCTGTCATTTGCATGCTGGGTCCGGGGATTTTTTTTCGTTCTATGTAACCTTACTGTATTTTAACCATGAGTTTTTAGTTCGTAAATAATACAATAAATTTTACAATAAAAATGTTTTTGTTTTCAGAACCAGCGAACTTGTTGCGCTGATGGCAATTTCGTCAACTTTATTTTTATTCTTACACACCAGGGATCTGCATACGCGACTTAGATCATTACAATCAGTTACGAATTCTGCATCAACTTCAGGTAAATTGTAGATTTTGTAAAAAATAAATAATCTAAATAGGTATTTATTATTATTTAATAATGCACAAATCATATACAATTATATTCAATTTATATTCCTATGGTCGGTAAGAGTTAATATAATATCGTTACCTCAATATTCTTTAGATTTATATAATATTTGAGTTACACACTTATACCTATTTCGATATTCTTTAGATTTAATTAATATTTGAGTTACCAATCATCAATCATTGATGTAAACTATCATAATATTTTAAACTAATATAGAGCAATACCTAATATTGTTATTTTTTTGGAAATTGCTTTAAACTTGGCAGATTGTATCAAATCAAATTCAACGATTATTTGTAAGCAAAGTTGTATTATTGCATACAATTCAGAAAATAATGAATTTGATCTGGTTACTAGTAAATTAAAGAACATAATTCATGTTGGCCGTTATGGATCACAATGCATTAAGAATGACTATTATTTGTAATAATTCCAACTTAACAGATTTTATAAAATAATAAATAATTGTTTTAAAACACATTTGTCGTAGGTATATACGAGTATACAAATTAAAGTGGTTCATAAGCTACGAATCAAGCAATATTATTCTGAAATTATTATAATACTATAGAAATGTTCATTTTTTAAAACTCTTATACGTCTATAAGATGTGTATGGTTTAAATAGATTTTGTATTTTTAATTATAGTACACCATCATTTTTACTATAATAGTATTGTAAAATAATTATTAATTATCATATATAGGCGTATAATTTTATTTAATATTTAACTAAGCAATTTATAAGATTAAATAAGATTTCAGGTTTAAAGTGATCAATAATTAAATTCTGCATTGAAGGTAAATTCAAAATTATTAAATGTCACTAATTTGTCTTGAACTTTGCCTTGTACATGGTAAATATTTTGTTAAATTTAAGAAAATAGTTGTAAAAAATAAAAATCAAGGTATTAGAAATATTGCAGCTTTGAAAATATTATTAAATAATTATTTCAGGACAGACAGTGGGGTCACCCATAAGCTAAAATACTCACTTAATTAAGCTATTAAATAGTTTTTTACAATTAAATTTTTAATGAACATTATGTATATATAGTTATATGTATATATATGTGTTATGTGTACGTAGTAATTATAATGGGTAACAAATTCTCATAGTAATAATATATTAAACCTGGGTACATGGATCCTTTGCTTCAGACAATATTGTATTTTTATTTAGTCAATATTATATCATATGGATTATAATTTAAAAACAGTAAATATGTACGAGCTTAAACTTTAAAGGTACCTAGATTAATTTTATTTTTAATTCATGGTAGTTTTTTTTAATTATAAGTTTAAACATTTTTCTTCATTTAATATAACTAAAACGTGTCAACTATAAAAATAAATATTGCATTTAATTATGTTAGTCAATATTTATTTTATTTAAAAATTATAATTTAAATGAATTTATTTAATTGCATTTTTTGAAATTTGAAATTATTATCATAATAATTTATTATAAATTATTTATTTTGCACAACAAGCTTTTGTTCTCGTTTTTACTTTTGAGGTGGCTACAGTGACTCACCATTTATCTATAGAGAGTATGTATACAAAAATACATTAAGCAATACGTTCACGTACGACGGACTAGCCTGACAAAAGATGACCGTTTTTGTTCTGTTCCCACTGGACGACTGACCATCATTAGTCGCTATCGTTGTTTTTAAAAGAAGTAATGTTACAAATAAATGTGCATGCATATCTTTATGGAACGGACACTATATGCCCCGTGCCCTACATTAAAACGACACGACATTTCATTATTTAAAAACTTTATTTTTGCTCCTGCCGCCTATTCAAAAATGAGATTAAAAAACCAACTATACTTTCTCTTTTGTAATCTTACCACGGATGCAAGAATATAATAGTGTAATTAAAAATATAATAATAACTAATTGCTACAAGTGACTTTTTTTGGGAAAAATTGTGTATTATATTCACTTTAATTTCACAAGTTACTTATACTTATTCTGTATTTTACTTAATTTAAGTAACTTAACTTATAGGAAAATGCCAAAATCTTTGTTAAAAAATCAATGTAGGCTAACCGTTCCGTTGTACGATTTACGATTGCATGTATGCAGACTGCAAAGTGCGAATTTCACTGTATCTCAAGTTCCGTGAATTAAAAGAATCTTGTTTTACCTACATCTTGTAGTACCTATCTAATTTTTATGTCACCGTAGATGTCATGGTTGGATTAAGCATTACGTTTTATTATGGTTTTATGTTTGGTAATAAATCAAAATTTATTATATTCAAAAATAGGAATTTTTACGATGTAGATCTAAATTAAAAATGTACATTTTATTGAGTTTTTTAGGTAATTCAGTAATTTGTATTGTAAAAAGAAATACATAAACCTAATATAACTGTGAATGTAGCCAATATGTAGTAAGTGGACCTATAATACATTAATACATTATTTTAGGTATTATGTGCCATATATTAGAACTTATTTAGGTTTATACGTTACCTACTATATTAGGTACCTATATGGTAACTACTGTGCTCCACCTATAAAGTAGGTATATGGCTATATAAATATTATATACTATCTGTATATAAATATTACATTTTTCAACTTTAAAATTAGTAAAAACAGCTTTTGTTTTATATATAACAAATGGGTATAGTAGCATTTTTAGAATAATTTTTATGAATAATAATTTTAATATTTAATACCTAAATACATCTGTCCAACATTTATTTGAAATTTTGAAATAATTATTTTAATTAGCTAACTGAACAATTTTACTTTTTTTTAATAATAATAATAATAATATTTAATGGACCTTCTAGCACTTGTTCAGGTGTCCCTAATCTCTATCTCATCTAAAAAAATCTAAAATGTATGAATTTAAGAAGCAAACAATTATTTCTCTACTATTAAATTATTTTTCATACTAGTAAAATTAACCTACCTATATTTAATAACTTCTACTAGAATATTCTTTCATTATTTTTAATAAGTAAATATAATATGACTATACAAAGTATTAACATGACGATGACACTATAATATAAATAAAATATAGTTTATGTATAAGGTATTGTATGTACCCACCATGGTACGAGTATAGTCTACCTACCATATATTTGGTTAACAACTTAAATTTAATTTTTAGATTCTGCAGTGAAAGCATATTCATTTTAAGTCATTTGCTATTATGTTAATATATAATAGGTACAGATGAAAAATGAACCATGCTTTCATTTGTAATATATTAACGCAAACCTTGTAAAAAATCGAACATATTTCCGAAAATTGCTGAGAGAAAGTGAACGAATATTGCCATTGACCTTTACCTTTGACACGACAATGCCTCAAGGTAAAATTCAATATTCGTATTTTTGTATTTATTTTATTTTTGTATTTATTATATTATTATATATTATTGACTTCAAATTAGGTATTTACGAAACTTGACCGATGATGTATCGTGTAGATACATCTGTTCTCAATAATGGACAGCTGATCAGAGAAAACATGTCTTATAATTATATACACGGATATACTAATAATAATATAATAAAGCCTATCATTATGTTATTATCAAATTCGATTATATGATATTTGATTAATCATACTTCATGTAAATAGACATTCAATAGGAAAAAAAAATACTTAGGAATATTCGATTTTATAAAACTAACGATAAACCTCCAAAAAATATATAATGGCTTTATTGTTTTTAAAAATAATTATAATCATATTTAGTTTCTTATTTTCTTATTTTCTAAAATGAATATATTTATAGTTATAAGAATACACATTGTATACAACTAATTTAATAACCTTTAAAACAAAAATTAATGCTACTAATATAAATATATTAAGTATAAATTGAACAGAAATAAATTAATTATACCTAACGGCTAATATTAATTTATCAATGCTGCCATACCCACAATATTATATTATGTAATTAATGGACGGTTAAAAGCAGGGAAACAAGACGCATAATAAATATTTAGTTTACATTTGTAAATTAAATTATTACTCATCTTATATATTATATTATATTGTCCCAACTCCCAATAACATTTTACATTTTTTTTATGGTGGTGTATTCAAGATTAAATCTAATGAAAGCATTTACATTCACTCTTTCTAAACTCAATGTAATGACCGTTTCGAAATAATAGCCCGGATTGTACACTTACCTATATTGTATATACACAAATGTTTATAATATGTACATCGTTTCCTCTCTCTACCTATCTGAACTGAACCATTGAGTTGCTTACGTAGCCAAGTGGTCTACTCGAATTTGACGTTAAGATTATACCCACAGCCTATTATGCTGTCATACCGTCACGTTTGAACAATACGATAGGTAGTGTAGTAGTACTGTGTTATATATATATATATATATATACATACTATAAGAACATTATTAAAAAGAGTATTTGTTTTGTAGCTGAGAGAAAAATAAATTGCAACATAATATTTCTATAAAGTATATACATGTCCATTGGTTAGAAATTTCAAATTAGAGATATATAAATAATTATAAATGTAATAGTATTCTAACTATTGTTTTGAAGTACCTACCTGGCTACCTATGCGTATTATAGACACCAGTATAATACTGTATAGTGTATAGTGTATACTACGATATGGCATGATGTATATAATATATCAAAGTATTATATCAAGTATTCGATAATTTTCAATCTTTATAATTTCAAATTAAATAATATAGGTAGGTACAACAAAAATTGTAAACTGTATGCCTAGGTACCTAAATTCTAAAATACTTGTTTAGTGTATTTTTATGTTACATACTTTTATTTTACGAACTTAATTTTTCCGATATCAAACACTATAAACAATAATTCTCTCTTCGACATATAGTTTCTTGTAGCAAGTATTTAATACCTGTTTTTTCAAAGGCACTATTCTGATATTAAGTATAAACTTAACTACCTACCTACGATAAAACAATATAGTTTTACGATTTCACTGACTTTCATGCACTGGTTTGCAATCTTCAGATTGTAAAATCAGTTTTGGATTTGACTTATTATTTCTATAAAACAATTACTGAATTAACAATGTTTTTAATCAATTGTTGACGTATTCTCAAGTAATAAATTTATTTTAAAACCTAACTCATGACTGTACATAATAAAATAATATTATTGATTTGTTTAGTTTTTTATGTGGAAAAAGATTAAATACTGAATTGAATAAAAAAATCAGAACATACGACAAATGTACAGTTTTAATCTGCTGTTAAGTACCTACCTAATATTTCCTATTAACCATATTAAAAAGCAACAACGCTCCGCTTATAGTAATAACGTAAGCCTTATTATTGTACTTGTATAAGAATTATAAAAATGAATGAGTCATTACAATTTATTTACAAACGTTCACGATTGAAATGCCTATATAATTTTTATTTTTGTTTATTTTTTATTGTTATAGTGTGAAATCAAAACATGTATTGTGTACATTTGATAGATTTTCTTTCAAGTTACATAGGTATTGTAGTATATTATCTAATAATTGTATATACAATACAATATATCATATATATAGGTAATACACTATATAGTTAGGTGTTTCGTGTACGCGTGTACCTATGTAATATCATATCAATCGTATTGGAATTTGCTGAGTTTTACTTTTTCGTAGCTACAAATAAAATAATTACTGTTCAATAATTAATAAATTATAAAAGCATGAATAATATTATTCAATTTAGATACATCTTTATGGTAAAATTACTGTAACTTGTATATTATCTATTAGTAGAAGAGTTTGAACCACAAATATGTTTAATGTTTAGTGTATGTATTTAAACTAAAAAATACATTTATTTATTCGTGTGTAGTGTAAAATTCGATTTTTAGGCCTCCCATCTTTCTAATAAAATTAAAAATTAAATTGTTTAATTCCATTAACTCCATTAATGATTTGAATCATACATAAATCATAATATTTAACTTCACTGCATTATCATATTTTATTTTTAACAGAAAAAAATAAAGAATTTAGTTTCTAATACATTATATTTTAACAATGTCCATGACAAATTATATTCATCCTTGATGTATACAATTATACCTAACTACTTTTTAGTATGGTCAAATCACATAAAGATGTTTATTTACAAATATCATATGAGAAATTAAATTAGCCGTAAAGGATACATAATTTTGTTAATAAGAGGACCTAACTAATTTTAATAATGAGAACAAAAACGTCAATTGTTGGTCACATTGTGTTTGGAAACTCTCTGTTTCAGCTGACCTCTGATATAAAAATAATAAGTTTGCCGATACCTAACATTTTTTCAAAGATTGTATTTATATTTTATAATATTTTATGAAATATATTATCGATACAATGTTAATTTATAAAGAATATTGTACCTATATTGGACACATTATTAATTGTTGATATTTTTGGCTAGACTTTTTATATGTATCAGTGTCTTGCTTAATATATTTTTCAAACTTCAATGACATTAAATTAAATAAATAGATGTTATTTTGTACATCTACTACATTTTATTAATAATTTATCATGATCATTCATAACGCATATATTATATGCATTGAAATATTGAATATAATAGTAAGAAACAGTAGTTTTTACATTATAGTTCTACATTATGAATTAACTATAAATTAGTAATTACTAGGTAGGTACTTATCACTTTTAATCTAGTATTGAGTAACAGGACGTTCCTACAATTATATTCATATTATATAGATACATAATTAATAATTATTTTATAGACATAGTATTGATAAATGATAATATTATAACTTATAAGATATAATAAACATATTATTTTCCTATGGTAAAATTCCTCCACACGAGGGTGAACCATTCGCACAATACTTACCCCCAAGCTTTTAATTTTAATATTTAAAATATTGTTTATTGATAATTATCACTTGACTTGTTTTATGCAGTTAAAATACACCACTGACTAAACATACATTTTGTTCTATTTTTATAAGCATATTGAATTTAAGTAGCAAAAGTACTTAGGTGCGTAGTACGTATTTACCTACTAAAATGGTCATCGTAGTAAGAAAAAAATAGATAAGTATATTATGCCTGTATTTAGATGCTATAAACTATATAGCACTGATTCGAAAATGGAGGAAAAATAGATAGATTTTGAAGTAGACTTGTCATTATTTCTGCCACTATAGCGGTATTTCATATTATTAACTCGAATCGGAATTTGATTTTATAGGTAGTCCATTCAAAGATATTTCACGGTATAACCTGAATCAGCTTAGATCCAAATATCCAATAAATACCGTAAAAATGTTTATCATATAATTAATTTAATTTTTGAATAAGACCTACCTGGTTTTTAAAGAAAATGTTTTTTTCAAGTTGTATACTGCAGTCACAAAAATGCGATTATGTGTTATTTTAATTTAATTCAACTTAATTTTCGAATCAAATTTCATTAATGAGTGATAATGGATTATTTCTTAATCAATAACCATGGAACCTCAAAGCTATTGTTTTATCTCTTTCTAACTTACGTAAGTATACAGTATATAACTATCGTGATATATTTCTAAAAATGGCAGTAAGCAATTTAATAAACATGCATTCGAAAATTTAAAATGATATATAGCTTTGATAGGATTAGGCTAAGGCCTATAATTTAATGTATTTTGCACTAGGGATGATGAGATCCTACCCGTGGGTAGTACTGCAGTAGGTACCTATAGTGGTTGTCAAATACACCATGCTTGGATGCGCTGACAATTTAATTACAGGTATCACGGTAATTGTCAATTTGGAACATTAAGGCCGACTATTTTGTTGTCGTTGTTCTTATTCCTATAACTAGTAGTGTGGAAAACACGTAATTCTGTATAGACCTTAATAATTTTAATGTAGCACGAAATTATGGTAGGTACATGTGTATATCTAGTTGTATATTAAATGAGAAAAATAGTAAAAAATAATATGCAATTGTTATGGCAAAAATGAATTATATTATTATAATAGTAATATAACATTCGTACATCAATCTCAATTGTATGAATTTCACGGTTTCGTAAGAATTAAAATCAAACTCACGTATATAACGGGATGTTAAAATGTTTGGACTTATTTGTGGTGTACTCGTCGTATACATAAAACAGGAATATAATAATATGCATTACAATAGTTGGTACATGTTTCTTACAAAATAATATTAAACAAGTGTGTATTTTTTTTTTCTAGGTGATTCTACTGCAATGGAGAACGATATTGATAATTTCATCCAACATGACCAGGTAAAAATGTGTCTCAATAAAATATAGAGGTCATAATAGTATATTATTAATTATAGGTGTTGAAATATATTAAAATAATTACTAGCGGTTATTTATCCAAAATAATTTAAAAATAGTAACTACAACATAGTCGAAAGTGAAATATTAAAATTGAAAACCAGGAAGAGCTTTCCAGTTAAACGTACCCAGTCAAAAATATAGACGTAATTAACAAATAAATATACTTTAAAACTAATCGTTGTTAAACAGATGAATGAATTGTCTAATCATTCACAAAATAAATCTATCTTTGTATATACGTTAGCAAACTAATTTCCACGCTGTCTTCATGAATAAAAGTAAAGTTTATGGTATTAGTGCTTATAACTTATAACTTTCTAAACGTCACAATAAATCAGCACCAGTAGATTATACGAATTGATTTGGTTTTAAATTTTAACCAAGACCAAAGCGTTGTAGGTTTTATTGTTTTCCTCTTTATGTTTTTACTTTATTTTAAATTTTTCTGTTTTAGACCATAATAAATTGTTTAAAATTATATAGGTACAAGTACCTAATCAATTAAACATAACTAAGTTGTCTAAGATCGTTCGATACTTTGATTTGTAAGTCCTATGTCCGTTTCAATTATCTTATATCAATAATAAAATAAAGCAGTGTCTTTTCAGACAAAACAATAGGTATATTATATAATACCTAGTATCTTTCTTTCAAGATACTTTTTTGGACTTTTGATAATGTTAGTTGTGAGACAAGTAGGAACTATTTAAGCATACACTTTGCTAACAGTTGCGCTTCTAACTTATTATTAAATCATTCCTCAATAATGAAAACTTGATATGTCACATCCAGCCAGCGTATTCCAAGGAAGTGTCTATAGTTCTCATAGAGTCATACGCTGTATGCGAGTATACGTCACGCACACGATTTTACTCGATGCTTATTGGCAAGACGGTAATTTTCGACTCAAACAATGACCTCCGGTAAAATTAATGAAAAAAATTAATCACACTTAATCTTTAGCCAAATTGCCGAGTGGGAAACAAATAAGGACAAATCCACTCAAATGATTTCCCGCTTCAGGCTTCAATCGTATAGGTAATGAGTGACGAGTGTCCACCTGTTCAATAAAATAGCAACTCCACTCACTAATTAAATCATTAACGAAAGACTTAGGTATATAACCCCTGACAAAAGATTGACTTTGTCTCACCTTTCAAAACGAATACGTAATCAAGTCAATACTCACATTCACCTATATATCGTTCCGTCTTCAGAATTAAAATTAACGTAATATACAAATCCATAATCAGTCATTCTGTTTCGGTATACCGCGTACGAGGATCAAATATTATGTGTATCTGTCAAACCTTGGACATCATTTAAGCTTTCTAAACAATTATCTATTAAGACTTACTATTACCGGTGTTCCATATGTGTAACAATAATGTCTTTGACCGAATCCCTTCACTTATTTTACCACTTCGACAAATTAACTAGAAAAAGCTCATTATTAATATTTCACACGGAACCGTTAAAATACTCTAATACATACAACTAACATAATATATTGTTTCCTCTCTAACTACTCACCAAAATATTTTCTGCTATATCTAAAATTAATTCATAATAGCAGATTTAAAAAAAAATCTTTGTTTGGTACCGTCTATCATCGTTTATCAGCGTATGCGGTATACATGGTTTCCTTTCAAACAACTCTTCATTTACATTTTTAATTAGTTTCGTACCTATTAAGTATTATGCTATTAGGTATTACTTACAGTTAATATTTTGACAGATTAAGTATACGACTATAGTAAAAATAGATAGATACTTTTATTTTAAAATATTTAAATAACCGTTACCTACTTATTGTAACTTCTAACGGTCATAAGTAATATAAATTAATAATAATTTATAATTAATATATTATGTTAGTTCCTATTTTTTGTGTAATCATGCAGATACAAAAAAAATGTTTTTGTGAAATTTAAATTAATCAATAGTCTAGTACCCAAAGAGAAAATTTAAAGAAATCTTACTTTTGTTACTAGGAAAAAACCATATTTTTACGGAAATGAACAAGAACAAGACTTGTATAAATGAACCAAACTCGTCTCTGTCTAAAACACATTGAGTTAGAGACTGCCGTAAAAAATACACCGTGAAAATGATGTATTGATTTTAGTAAAATTACTGAACATTCAATACTTTCGTTCATATTTTTTTTATGTTTTGTTATAAGCGGGTACCTCCGTAAACCTATTCATTAAATTAATTTTCTATTATAAAGTTATGGGAACAAAAATAAATATTAATTAAATGCCCACGTATAAGCATGTAATTTGCATTTTAAGCTTCTATCCAAACTTTATATTTTGAAATTATATAAAAATGTAAATAATATTTACAGTCAAGTTCAACATTGATTGTACATTTTATGTGTACAATATACCTGCAAGAAATATATTTTATGATTTTCGTGTATATTGTATACGCACCATTCGTATACGGTCATATTACAGAGTATGGACTATTGGACTGAACAGTCAATATACATTTTATAGTGTAATAATATGCATAGTAATTTTTTCAAATAATTTTTTTTTTTATTAGTCATATACAATATACATGCAATAATTAATATCTATTTGTTCAGAAATTGGAAGCATATTCTTTGAACAACACGGGTCATGCAAAAAAAGAGTTGATATTTTTCAATCGAGTACCTAAAGTGGGCAGTCAGACATTCATGGAGATATTGAGATTGCTGTCTCTGAGAAATCAGTTTGTATTCTACCAAGATCATGTGCAAAGGGTCGAAACCATTCGTCTGGCTGAAACAGAACAGGTAAATATGGTTCTCACGTACCCTACATGAATATTATATGCCTACATAATGATAATAATATAATAAACGTTTGAATTCATAAAAATGACATGAAAATTATGAAATTCCCTTTTATAATATTAACTGGGGCACAACGTTGACGACGAAAAATCGTGACTAATTTTGTTTTAATTACTGCATCCTCTGGAAAAAAATAATATGTACACGATACTTTTGTGCTCCTATAAAAGAATCCTATTTACTATTTGTATTATTCATTGTTTCATTTATAACATGTAAATACCTACTATTATATACCATACAAATATACAATTATATTTATTTCGATACGTGTAATAAAAATAATAAATGGAGCAGATACCTTCATCATATTAAAATTATAAATTCGCTGTACGCCTATATTTATGCATAAAGAAATTAAGGTTATTACTTGTGTATTTATAAAATTATATTTATCAATAATAATAATAATAATAATAAAAAGAAAAATGTTTTCATTTATATATTTTTTTTTATGTTTGCGAATTGAGTACACTATCACTTAAACGGAAATTAAAATAAAAATAATTATCAAATATTAATAAAAATAAAAAATATAGTTTAAAAACATTTTTTCTTTGAATAATGAATAATAATTAGATACTCGTTCAATTATGAATAATTTAAAATGTAAATCATCTTGAAATTAAAAAAAACCATTAAAATATGTTTGCTAAATGCTGGCGTGTGTCCAAAAGTGATAAAGGGTTAGTTACATTAAATTATTTATAATATATATTTATATCTAGAAAGAAACTTGGATTTTATTAATTATAATATGAGTATTATAATACACTAGTACCTACCTAATGAATTTAATAGGTAGTATATATTTATATTTTTATTTTAGTAAAAAATAGGAAATAAATAATTATATTATCATAAACATAATCCAATTATTATAAGATAAATTTTCAAGCTCAACTTTTCTTGATATTTTGTACATATTAAACACTGCTAAGCGCTATTTTAGTCAAACATTTTAAACCCTTTAATCATGTATACCTACCATAGAACTATGGTTTTTCAAACTTGTTATAAATGTATAACGAAGAAAAATTGTTCTTTTTATTGTATTGTGAGTTGTGACTTGTTATATTACAGTACCTACTGTATTTATCGGTGTTGTAACAAACAGTAAGTTGTAACATCATTCACTAAGGAAAATAAGTTCGAAAACTTGTTCATTCGGAGAAAAATGATCCCTCATGTAAACATATGCCAATTTTAATTAATAATAACAATACATGAGATAAGTGATATTTACTAGAACACACTTGAAGTTACAGAAAAAAAAACTTGGAACATCTTAAATTTTAAATTAAATGCATTCATATTCTTTTTAGATAGCTATTTGTTATATATTTTTTATTTATTTATTTATTCATATATTTATGAATTGTGTGTACATACTTAAAACAATGATAAGAATATAAAATTGACAATTATTTATGATAATATTAGCATTATCGTACATAAAAAACTTATTGAGTGTTTCAAAATATTTGGGAAGCGTCAAGTAGGAAAAATATACATAGATCATTTTGTATTTACCATATAAAAAAACCAAAAAAATAAGGTGATGTATTTCAATTGTTAATCGTCTAAACACAATTAAAATAATACGTATATTCAACACTTTTGTGTCTTAACTTCATGTAAGAATTAAGAACTAAGAAGTCATCATACACAAATTCCCAACATAAAATACAAGATTCTCATTAAATAAAATATAATTACCTACATATTATCTACTACTTACTACCTACACTGGGTACTGTAGAAATGAGTACTATAGAAATTAGGTTTAATTACAGTGCATAATTTGAACGCGTTAAGTAGCCATAGTAATAACACTTTTATACATACCTATTTAATTTTATTTGGAAAATTTACTTACTTACCAGTTACCACAGCCCACATTGAACATAGGTTATACACATAATTTCTTCTTTAAAAATTTTAATATTTAGAGAGGAAAATTCTAATTTAGAAGTTTAAATGCACAATAGGTTGTTAAAATTATACTGAACCTGTTATCTAATTAAGTATTTAGGTGTATATTATATAGGTACCGTATAATATACGTGTATGAATATTATGGGAAGAAGAATGTGGTATTATATTGAGCATATTATATCTAAAATATGTAACTTTTTAGATACCTACTTGCTATTATAGTTAACGGTTTTAATATTTTATTTAAATTATAGAAAGATCTTCCAAATTTAGAACTTGTAAATTGTTATTGTAGTCTAATAAAAAATATTTTATTGTTCAGTTGAACTACAATTGTATTTATAGGTACCAAAGAAATATTATTACGAAAATTACACTGAATTGCGTTTCAAATAATCTTATAAAAATATAACCAATTTCAATGTTATAAACGGTTAGTTGGTTATTTTTTAGTGGATGTGGTACACTGCAGATTTATCATCTTTTGCTATTCTTCCTATCATACACGTGACATAACTAATTCACGTTCCGCATAATCAAAATAGTTGATTCTAGGTTAATAGCAAGGTAAATTGACCTCTTCTTATAATTTAAAGATGATGACTGAAAACATTTTCTGTGACATACTGTCGTTTTATTCGTTACCTCAAATTCAACGAAAAACATTTAAGTATTTATTATAAAATTTGTAATATTTTTATCTCTTTTAAAAATGAAGAATCGTTTAAATCTGAAGATAAATTATTACACAGATTACAGTTAATTGTCTTATTTATAAACTCTTTAATTGGTCAATTTATTCGAATATTAACCTAGAACCCATCTAACCTAACCAGTAACCACCCACTACTCTTGATTTGGTTGTGCGGAATGTGAATGTATGTCTCATAAATATATAATATTAGTATGATGTACAGAAAACAAATCAGTGTAAAAGCGCCCTCTTCACCCGACTCACATATAATCATAATATATTATAAGCAGGTCGTAGGTAGGTACCTATTTTCTGGCTAGACAGTATAGACGATTATTTTAATGGCCACCTACTATACCTATTTTTAAGATGTAATTTGATTAGTTTTGTATAGTTTCACTTAGTGTAATAGTACCTAATATAATATATTTATATATGTGAAATTATCAATATGCATACACCGGTGTCACCAAGTTTTCCAAATATTTTGTGTGACAATTGACAAAATAGTGGGGATCACGTAGGAACCAACTAATCCCCACCATTAAAAAACTCCTAACACAATTTGGATGTTATCCAAGATTAGTGTTTTATTTTATTTTATTTATTAATGCCAAACATTATTGTTCTATAAGTAAATAACATAATTTTATAACATAGGTAACGGCTTATTATACTGATTTGTGGAGGAGATTTAAATTGAGTTCTGAATGTTCTGATACCTAATTTAATTTACATTACAATTACCTACATAATAAGTATAAAACGTATCCTCTTACCTAAATTATACACACAATTTTAAAATAATTGGGAAATTTGTAATTAATTTTTATATTATATGATATTTTACACTGGATTTTTTTAATTTATGACCAGAGTTTGGCCATTTTATTTTATTTTCTATCGTTCTAATATCACAAAGCATGTCGGGTGATATATATTATACACATTTGATTCATGTTGTGTCAAAACATAAAGCAAACTAAAAGACGTTCTATAGAATATATACATTGATTTTTTTTTTATTAGAGTAACATTTTCTTACCAACTATTTAAGTACCTATGTTCTAAAATCAACGAATAATATCTTTAATATTTATAAATATTTATATTGTTTTGTTCCCATATAAATATATATCCTAATGACCTAATATGAATTACAAATTTTATAATTAGGAATTTTTCACTAACTATAACCCTTTAATAGTCAATAGTCATGTACCATAATATATTATATACCTTAGTTTCAAAGAATAAAATATAATAAGTAAGCCTTAAACTTTTTTTTAGGTTTTCTGAATAATGCATAGTGCTTTTATCAAGATTTTTTGGGGATGATTGGGCTTTTTTGATTTATTTTAAATGTTTTTTTAGAGTCAAAAAAATCTAAAGCTAAGAAGTCCTGACTGCTTATATATTATAATATTATATTATATATACATATTGTTTATTAGCCATTTCTAAGTAGGCATTATATGTGTTTTCTATAAATCATTAGGCATAAGTATTAAGCAAAATATTGAGTTCCTGTTTCAATCATTACTTATTGAACCTATAATTTAGGTTATGATCTATTAAATGTAATGCATTTGTTTAAGTTTTTATACTTGGTATTTTGGTCGGATAGGCTGCAGAAAAAATCTCAATGTACACTAAATATGTACTTATAAATGAGTTTAAATAATATGTTTGAAATCTATACCTACATTCAGTAAATAACATATAATTATTAAATTAAATATTCTTATAATAATAGCCTGCGTTATCAGATAATTAATCAACTATAAATTATAATAGTTTTAAATTACCTATACAACTAGTAGTTGAAGTTCTTGGTTTCTTGCATTCGTATGCAGATGTATTATTATCGAGATATCGTAGGTACTGTCTATGCGATCGCGATTAAACGAAAGTCATCCACTTAATACTTAAGAATAGTCATTTATGATTCGTTTTTTTATTATTTTTTTTTAACACCTATTCTGTATAATTGCTTTAACATAGGTCTATTGTCCATTGTTTTTGTCGACGAATTCTCTGATTTGGTATATGACAACTCGTAGTGAAACGCATCATGGAGTAATTTGTGCAGGTTTTTAATCAATTAATTGTTTTCACGGATTTGAAATGCCACATTTCAATCGTATTTTAACTTATTCGATTGTTATTTTATATACGTTTAACTCGGTGGCCCGAGTACATAAAAAATTACACATAGGTACTTCAAAATGTATTATTTTTCAATATTGTTTTGTAATCAATAATTTGAATTATCTTTAAAAATGCAATAAGAGTAATTTTTGAATAATACAATTATTGAGATTGTGGTTATAAAATATACAATAATTTATGCTGGACGATGGTACGATCTACGAATTATATTTATTATTTTAAAAATATTACAATGTTTTTATACTTACTTAAAATTAAATAGAATTTATATACACGTCGAGAATAGCTAAAATAGTAAAATGTATCTAGAGAAGAAAGTTGAAAACATTGTGTACCTATATAATGATTGACAGAAATGAAAAAACCTGCCATTTAAATTTTAAACGAACATACTGCAAGATATTGTTTTGTTACTTTTCTTCGCTGAATATATTGTAATTATCATAATGTTTAGTAGTTTTTTACTTGAGTCTATGTGTAATATAACTTAAAAGTTAGTTTAGATATATATGCTTATACAGTTATACTATTTAAATAACTAAAAATGCAGTATATAGTTTTAAAAATTATGATTTCTTATATATTATATATTACCGTATAACGATATGCGTATGAATTAAATACTTTATTCCTTTCTGCCTGACTGTCCCTCTAATCTATATAATATAATCTATCGTATTTTATAACTATAAAATGTAAATATTATTTTTTTTAATTTGCTTTCAGCTTCGCGTTGCTTCCATGGTGTCAAAGTACGACACGCCTTCAGTGTTCATAAAACACATATCTTTCGTCAACTTTACCAAGTAATAATATTATGGATACCTATATAATATATATGTTAATGTTCGTGCCATAAATATGACACGTACGGAGAGAGAAAGATAGATAGATAGACAGAGAGTGACAGAGAGAGACAGACAGACAGACAGTGAGATCGAGAGAGTGAGAGAGAGGGGGAGTGATAGAGAGTTCAACACATTTCCTTATACTGTTTTATAATAAATATTTATTTTTTTCTTGTGCCGCTGTATGAATATATAGATTTTACCTGCCCGAACCCATCTACATAAACCTGGTGAGGGACCCCGTGGAACGGGTAATCTCGTGGTACTACTACATTAGAGCGCCGTGGTACTATGTGGAGAGGAAGCACGCGTTTCCCGACACGCCGTTGCCAGATCCGAATTGGTTGAAAAAAGTAAAAAAAATATACCGTTATTTTACGGCACATGCATATTAAATTTCTAACCGATTGCCGATTGGATGCGTGAATGCGTGATTGTCAAACGATGATGAGTTTGATTTTGTTTTTTTTTCATATATATATATAGGACTTTGAGACTTGTGTTCTTCGCGGCGATCGAGAGTGCAGGTACACGCAAGGAGAGAAACGCGAAGGGATCAGTGACCACAGGCGACAGACGATGTTCTTTTGCGGACACGACGAGGAATGCACGTGAGTACACGCTATATTATTGTGGGTACTTAACTTACATCGTTATGTATTCCTGGTAGATGTATTATAAAATATAAATGCATAAGGAGGACAGGGTTTTATATATATATATAGGTAAGCTTATTAGTATTTAATATATATTTACCTATACTTGCCCTACTATCATTGGCATTTTTTCCGAGAGTAAATAAAATGACATATTATAATATGTGCAAACTCATAAAAAAATTATTGATAGCCGTCAGATTACAATAGTGTTATGGTTTTAAAATTGTACGTACCTACACGTAGGTAGATATAATGACATCATGTTAAACATTTTAAAATGAGTGGCGATTATTCTAATTAGATATTTATAGATACAGTGTATATATTATCATTTATTATAATTTATATACAATATAATATACCTAATATATATTATATATATATGACTTTACCTTATATCTTTTGACTAAGTTTATTTATATTATTATTATTTTAGATTCTGAGTGGAGTAATTGTATTGATTTTACAATGATGTGTGTTTTTTTTAATTTTCTATTTTTGTGTCTGTCATCACCTTTTGGGGCAATAAAAATGCTTTGATACTTTGAACTTTAACATCTTTTCTGGCAGAATTGACAATCTAATTGGAACATTGAAGCTTAAAAGTAGCTCCTTGTAATTTAAAAAAGCACACCAAAAAAAAAACGGGGATTTTCACGCAAAACCAGTTTATGACAAAATCAATTTAGTTTTTAGTTTCTAACCATAAATTTAGAACAACTTTTACCCTTGTTGTGTCCGTCGATTTGGCCGTTAATAATAATATTACCAGTGGCTATATAGGTAGACAGGTAATTACGATTGTTCATATTAAGATATTTATTTATTCATTATTATTCATATGCTTGTAGTTCCTACTTACTTTACATAGTCACGATTGTTTGTATACGTATTAAGATATTTAATTACGATTGCGTTTATATTAAATAATTATACTATCCAAAATATACTATCTAAATATTAAAATTACTTAATTATTTTTAAATTGTATTTGCAATTATCGTCTATTGCTTTGTATTAAAATACGTTTGGATATCATGAATTTAGCACTCTCGAAGGGTGAGCTTTCCTAACTATTGTTTTTGGTGTAACTCAAAATCTAATAATTTTCAACAAATTAAAAATATAATCCAAGGTTCAGCATAAGTTGTAATTAGTGTCATATAAAAAAAAAATTGGGGTAGAAGAGAATAAATTCACAATGCTCCTTTATATGCATTTAATTTAGAATTTTGATAAAATTCATTAAAATCACGAAAATATGTAAACTAATTTGTAATTAATAATTTATAAAATATTCAATTTATATAATTAAAGGTTGAAATTTTAAAAGAGCTGAAAAAGTTTCTCATAAGTTTTTCTATGTTTAATATTGTAAAGTCTCATTAATTTTTATGAGTTTTTGAAGTTTTTACGGCATTTACCCAAAAACTAACAGTTTCTTATCGAACGATTTTCTTATCTTGTAATTTAAAAATGAATAACCGTATATATGCTTAGAATGTTCACTAAATGTTTATTTTATCATTTTTTATACCTGATACTTTTTTCAAAATATTGAATCTTCAACTCTAGTAGAAAATATTTGACCCTCAAGCTATTTTTAGATATTTTAATTTTTTTTTTTAGTTTTTTCTTTAAATGTCAATACAACATTTTTCTCTAGGTTAAAACTTGAAAGTTTAGATACAATATTCCTCATAAGTTGTTATTATTGTTATTTAAAAATATTAAAGATACATATGTCATATATGCACGATTATTGGGAGCCGTTAATTTCGGGTAGTAGAAAAGTTTAATCACTGTAAACATGATAATAATTTGTTAAGTTATAGGTATGTAAGTACCTATGTAAGTATGTGTACCTACGTCCTACATGTTAACTAGCTAGGTTCAATTTTTTTTTTTTAAAGAATCATTTATCCAGTGGACACACTTTCGACCGGTTACTTTCAAACAATACGGTTACAATTCAAATAATACAATACGTCAATGTTATTGTACAAATTTATTGATTTTTAAAAAGTATTACATGTTTATTCTGCTCAGTTTAAACAACTTTAAGTTTTAACATTCTGTTAAAGTGTTAACATTGTTTTGTGCAAACTTTGCTGATTAAATCGAGTCGTGTTTACCTATTCGCATCATTTCCTATTTAAACCGGCCTATTTATCACCAATAGAATTGCCGGACAAAGTTAAAATTTGACAATTTCAACAATAAATTACTTAATTTTCACAAAATCATTATTTAATCTTTAAAAAAATTATTGTAAACCAAAATAAATAAATTGGCTTAAAACCGCATATCAACAACTCATTTTCATAAACATAAGTAAGTTGAACAAACAGAGCCTATTATAATTAGTGTAATGCTACTGGACCACTTGATATCCCATTACTTTTATCCGATGTATAAAAATGTAATATATTTTTCTGATCCGATTATGCCATGTATAGGTATTATATAGGTAGTAGGTACCATGTGAACCGGTTAAAACAAACCCGTCACAAGTTCGATATCCGATATCGCATTTAAACGTTTAAAACATATTGAAGGTTCATGCATGCAGTTATATACCTACATATAGGTATACAATTTATATATGAGATATGACACACATAAATAAGGGCGTCCTTGTCCCAGGACAGTTCAGGGAAGCAAATCATTTAAAAACGCATATTATGGGAGTTATATATGCATAACTCAATAGTTAAATAAATACATACCTACATAGGAAACATTTACCTACACTTTCAAGATTATACCTATCTATAAAAGGGGGAAAGTAGGTAACTGTACTGGTGTTCAGTATAGGATCGAGTGTAACTCGTCATTGAGTAGGTCACTGCAATGGATGCGATAAATTTGAATTCAATGATAAATAATTCCATTTCCTATAACTACTTGGAACTTTAAATTTTACATCCCAAAAGTACCAACTATATTCACTTACCCATCGAACAACATACTGAAGTTGAAAAGCGAAAAATTATTTCGACTACTGATAGTGTACAGTGTACATCACAGACAAAATAAAAATATAAAACCACATATATCATCGTAAAATCAATACGTCATTCATAACTCCGCTCAGAATCTAAAACATATCATTGTAAGGTAGATCGTAGATAGTATGCAATATTCCAAATCTTATCTTTGTTTTTGAGATTTTTAAGCTCATTAAATGTTTTTAAAAACATATTATATATAAGGTAAATTATATAGATACGTGGTCAATATTATAATAATGATAACATCACACGGTTAGTTAGGTATTTATTTATAATATCAATAGAGCACATACAAAAAAAAGAACCACCATTTTATAAGTGTCATTTTATGTTTGGGTGTAAAATTTCGAATTCCCCAATAATTTTATCATATTTCACTTATCCAATGTAAGTTTCTATTCTACAAAAGTTATCAACATTAAATCAAATATCGATTGAGTGTTTGAAAAAGTAATTTTAATATATTGTATAAAGTGTAGGTAGTTGGTACATTATATTATTATATAGCGCTCTGATGTAGGTACCTTCATTTGACTATCGATTTGATGTATTAAATTATCGTACCTTAATAATAAGCATTGCGCAAATTCGTGTGGCACGGACATTATCGTGATTATAATAAAATAATTCTTTGTTGCTACGATTATTATTATAACTATATTACTATATTATTATTGTACGCCGACGCGACGTCCGACAAACCGCGACAGGGTGTTTGATATTTTTGCGGCAATGTATCTATATTTAATATATACTTATGCTGATGACGGATAACCTTAATACCCCATTACCGTGGTTCATGTCCGCACTCCGCAGTAGACAGCACGATCTCGCACACTATCTGGTTGCTAGGTACCTATATTATACATAGGTATTCAAGCGATACAACTCTAATAACGAATAACTAATAAGCAATAACTTACACTGCAGCTGGTAATGTACTATTATGGATTAATATAATATATAGTCGAGTGTATGACACGCCATAATATAATATATATTATTATTATCTATAGATATAGCCGTATATAGGTACCAAAGATATTATACTCTCTCCGCCAAAACTTTCTAGTGTTTTTTATTTTTATTTTTTTCACATACGATTTCTGATAAATGTCCCTCGATACAAAACGATTGTGATGGATGATGCTCACCAGTCACCAGATAGACACAAGATTCATATACAATATACGTTTTTAATATTTATAATATATATAATGTACTGTATATGTATAATACAACTAAAAGGATATTATTTTAAAGGGCTACTCTATAATTGTTTTGAAATATATTAACTATAGTTTGGAAATATTATTTTAGACATTTTAAGGACATTACAAACCAACGTATTAAAAAATAAAATTGTTATTTTTTTACTATTTTTTAAATGTTTTATTATTCGAATGACAGTATGCATTTTAGATATTTAACGATGACTATATTGATTTCACAGCATTGTGTGTTTTTGTTTCTGAAGACGCTTTTTCCAATACGAAAAATGCTCTGATCATCAATTTCGATGGAGGATTTTTGTTAGAAATTATATCGAATGATAGGTACTTTGGGAAAGTCAAAATTGAAAATTCTCAGTTCTTTTTAAAATAATCGGAAAAACTAAAAATAAATTTGAACATTTTGTTAAAATTTTGATATTGTTATTAAAGTAATTATTTGTTAACCTTGCAACTTACAAAAAATGTTAAACCGTCTCCAATGAGAATTTTTTTTTGATAGTGCCTATGTACAATGATTCATCATTTAACACATAATCCATTGCAGTGACCCATTTGACACCTATTGTGCAGTGTGCAGCAGAGCGCTAGCTGAAATTTTTTTGTATATTATGATGCAAGGAACATAAATGATAAAACTAAAGACAAAAAATACTTACCATATACAGATCATTTTTTTAGATTTTGTAATTTTGTTAGGTATTAAAATCCTAACCATAGTTATAAGTACCTATTTTAAGTTAGGTAAATCTATTTAACTTCTCATTCATAATTCGACTTTTATGAATTTAAATACTAGAGAAAAATATTCTATTTGGGAATATTAAAATAAAAATATATGTATTGTTATTCAAAACAGTATAAAAAAACTTAAAAAATAAAATATATATCTTTCAAAAATGTTGTTTTGTAATAGCTTCAAATCTTGTAAAAAATATTTCCAAAAACGATAATACTTTTCGAAAAAATTACTTGTTACTGGTTACTTTTGATATAGAATCACCATTCACCATGATGTATACATAAGAATATAATATTGTTTGTATTCACCTGTATTTAGTCACTATATCTATGTAAGATAATATAATATTCGATGCATTAATAACCAATTTGAACTGCTGCGTAATAATATAACAATGATTTTTAGTAATAACTAATAAATAATAATATGACGTTCAGACGACAGACGTTCGACGAACTATTGTCACGGTCGTCTCTGATCGCACTATTATAATGTTATTATATTAAACGCAAGAGTATAAAGTATGTCTTACGTATTTTTTATAGTGTATAGTCTATAGCTTATGATATAAGATTAATGATTATACATAATATATGCAATACACGATTACTACACGAGACATTATTATTAGGCCTTCTCCCCTCAGTCACAGCCGGTAAAACGATATACGCGAAGAGCTATTTGCTATCTTGTTAAAACGTTTTTGACTATCAATTTATTTTTTGATCCGTCGTTTGTTTAAGTACGTACAGAATTTAGGGACATTATTCGCATAAAAATGCAAAAAAAAAAAAAATATTAAATCAAAATATTTTCCAGTGTACGGGTTTGGTCTTGGATTTTGGCTAATCCATTCCAAATAATTTTTATTGGTATATAAATAGGTCATTTATATTACATATGTCATATATAATATATACACGTTTATTGTCGTCATAGGAAAGGTACCGAAATATTTTTGAACGAATTTAACAGCGTAGTCTGCAATATTAATTGTATACAGCTTACGCTTATACGCGTTGTCTACATAATATGTAGGTAGGAGTGGGACTAGGCCACTATGCCACTAGGCTACTATGCATTTTAAAAATACGTTAGAAATAAGTTTCCATGTGTTTCAACGTAAAATTGATACGATATCATAATATGATTATCTTGGAGTCAAACTACAATATCTACTTGACATATTATAAAATATAAATTGTGCTACTCAACTATTTGCAAATAAAAATGTCTGTCTTGGAGCCTGGAGGTCTATTTTTGTTCGTGTTGTCAATTGTATAAGACAGCACTATCTAACTAGGAAATTAAGCAACTGTGAGGGCCAGTTGTTCACGCTCGTGTTGGAGTTAAAAAAGATTTGACAGCATTAGATAACCCTGCCATTATTGAATTAATTTAACTCTAAATAGTTATACCGACCAATAAGACCAATCCGACAAATTAAATCACTAAACTTAACGAAACCTAACAAAACCCAACTAAACAGCGTGTGGCTCGGCTCGCGGCTTATGGCCCGTGACTTTCGGTACTACCGAGGAACAACGCTGTGTGCATAGGCTTGGACCCCCTAGACGCTGTTATAAAACACCAAAAATAATATGATAAAAGAGCGATTCCCTTATTTTAAGTGAGATTTTTTTTTATATAACGTTTTTATTTTAAAAAACAATTCAAAAAGAGTGTTTCGACATAGTTAAATTAATTCAAATTTCAGTTATAATTCCAATAAGTTCGGGTTTCTGTGACATTTGAACGCAGTTTTTGTAGTATGCAACGAATTAAAAACTCGTTGAGGACATTTAATGTTGCAACATTACAGCAGTGGTTTACTGACTAGTGACTTGTCCATTTTAAATATTAAGAATGATATATTTCAAATAATATAAAAACAGAATCAGTGTTGGATAACATAACCTAGGTACTGCAGTACAAAAATAAAGAAATTAGGTTGAAAATAATACGATATAATAAACAGATATTCTTATTAACCAATATCAAATTTGGTTTTGATATATGGTTGTAACTAGTAAAATATTATATTTTAATAATAACCCAATTATTGAATTATTTACTTTGCAAGTGTAATAACTAATAATATATATAATTAAATATATAATGATATTGAAGTTATAACAAAATTGTGTTATTAATGATTTTGAAATTTATGATAGACGGTGTGGGGTTAAGTTTCCCACGGTTTTGTAAGATGAAGTATACATAATTTTACACAGCCTGAAATGTAGATCTAGTTGCAGGACATGGTGCCTTGGGAACGTACGTGACTAGACGCGCGGCATATATTTTAAATTATGATAGTTATATTGTCCAAAATTACACTAACTTACTAAATACAACACTTAGATACTTATTAGTTATTAGAGAATAATGAAAGAAAATGTATTTATTTTTAAAATTTTATTTGTAACTATAATGTAGGTATTTGTAATTTGTAAATTAATTTTAATCTCATAAATTTATACACCAACTAAATTTTTCCTATCAAAAAAGATGCTGAAGTAAAAAATCAGACCTTTTTTATTTTTACTTCCTCGAAAGTTGATAACAGATAGAAATAAACACACATTGTTATAAAATTAATACATTCAACGCTACGTTCAGAATCTAAAATAAAAAGTTAAAAAATATTAAAAATTTTAAATTTGTTAAGACTTGAAAATTTATAAAAAAAATATGGCTGAGGCCAATGACCCAAAACAATCATCTATCATCGTTAACTGTTAAGGGATATCAATATTCAATACCGACCGTTTTGAAGGAGTTCAATATGGGCAGTTTTCTATGTGTTTTTATAAAATTTCATAGTATTTATATTTTCGTCAAGTGCATTGGCCACTTGTTGGTCATTATTTTAAAACACAACGATTTATTATTTGAAAAGTGGGTTTAGTTTATCCGTACCTACTCCGCATTCCGATAGGTACGTACCTATTCTGAATTACAACAATATTGTATTCTGGCTATTTATTTGGACGTGCATTCGGAATACAAAAAATTAATATAGGTGTAGCTCTGCACTCGTCCACATTTTTTTACAAATCCGGCCTTAGACATAGGTTCGTATGGGTATTTAATGGAAGGTAGGTAAGTAAATGCATATTATTTACTTCAAAGATATTCTTCGTTGGTACCTATATAGGACAATAGCAACACGCATAATATTATTTTATCATATTAAACGTACCTATATTGTATTATTATTACAATTTATAAATCCCTTGTAACATCTATGTCGTATACGGTATACCTAATAACAATAGTCAATAGCTCAGACATAACTATAGCTGTACATTACATATTTACTTCTTCAGAACGTTTACGTTCATCATTATAAGTGGTCATATTATAATGTATATTGTCACATAAAAATAATATGTTATCGATAGGATTGGGAAAGTAATACATTACAAATTATAAATATAAAACTTTAAATATTATTTTAGTCATTTTTTAAAATGTTTTTATTTTAACACATTTTCTTGGTACATTTTTAAATGATCCGTACCCACTATTTCAGGGCCGTTTTCAAATTCTATGCACCCCGCTCTAAAGTTAAATTGAACAACATTTTAAAAGTTTAAAAAAAAATACATATTATTTGGGTGGTTCTATCATATACAATATGTTTTGTAAAATCGGAAAGATTCCAATTTTTCGTCAAAGTCAAATTAACATCAAATCAAAAATCCAAAATAGGTAGTAAATAGGTACCTACTAAATACCTAAATACAATCATACAATAATATTTTTCTTACATTATGTTAATAAATTGAATGATTTGAAATAATTATTGTATTAGTTATTTTTAACTCTATTATTATCATTATGTATACTAAATAAATCTTTAATAAAAAAATGTATACGGCAAAAACCAATTATAATTCCAAAAACTAGCGAGGACCACTGGTCTACGGAATACAAAAAATAATTATGATTACACTGTGTTATAGATAGGCTACTCAATGTACACCACTGTCGTCTATTCGTTTTCCTGGTTTTCTTACCTACGGGATTGTAAAGAAAAAACGAATTTCGGTTGTCATAATATTATTATTAAACGATTGAAATGCATAAAAAAATAATTTTCATAATTCAGATTGTAATATAATGAAACGAGTAAGGTTCGATAATCGTGATACTAGATTAAACAGTCGGACAGTCCGTTTTCTTGAGCACCGTATCGGATAAAAACTTTAAAATCGGTTATTTTAATGTTGTCATTTATTTTTTTTTTATATACGATAGTCCGTTCAACTCGGAAGGAGCTTTGGAAAGAGCAAAACGTTCTGTGGAACAACAGTACGCGGTGGTCGGCGTATTGGAAGATTTCAACGTCACCCTAACAGTGTTCGAACATTACATACCAAGATTCTTCAAAGGAGCATCCAAAGTGTACTATGGTAATTCATATTAAATATTTGATTAAATTAAAATTATATTATACTATGTTTGTCTTAATACCGTTGATTTTGTCAACAGGAGACATGGGCCTGCACAAGATCAATCACAATGCTTTCAAGCCGCTGGTCAGCGAAGCCGTGAAAGACATAGTGAGGAAGAATTTTACTAGAGAAATAGAATTTTATCAATTCTGCAGGCAGCGACTATACAGACAGAGATTAGCGTTAAATTTGTAACACAACGAAATACATCTCCTGTGAACGTCGATAAAAAGTTCCTCGTATACTAATTCAACGTTTAAACTCTCGCGTGTTATGCATTAATTGTTTTTCGTTGCACAATATATTAGAAATATTATAAGATATATATATTTCAGTTTATACCATTCAACAGTTATGTTGTACATTTAAATAATTCAACATTTCAGTTTGTCAATACAAGACCAACAACAATTATAAAACAAAATAAATTTAAGTTAAACGAGTATTATAATATTAAGTCGAAAACCTATACAATATTCTAATTTTAGCAATATAAAAAATATAATAATAATACTGTATATTTATTGTTTTTAATTAATAATTAAACATTTAAAATTTAAACTTAATGTGACTTCACAGACATTTTTGTTGTGTTTATTAATATGGACCAGTTTATGAAATATTAATTTTTAACTATGTGCTAAAATTTATTGTAAATAACATTATTAGGTACCTATTACAAATGAAAAATGAATAAATATCATCATAATATATTTAATTTACCTGCTGCCTACTGGTTACTTATTAACATTTTTTAAGATTCTAAGAATAAATAGTATGGGGCTGGGAATAATTTGATGTGTTTGAATAGTTATCCGAGCTTCTATGCACTATGTCTATAAAGACCCCAGATCAGTACTTTATGGTTTCCAGAGCCAAAGAGACAAAATGTATTATATGATGAAGCTGATGGTAGGTTGAACATCTACTTAGGAGTTACTAACCGAACTGGATATCTGAGGTGGGTACTATTTTACTAGAGAAAGGTATAAGTAGCGCTACCTCACCACGGACTATTAGAGTGATTGGCTCTTAGTACATACTATAGATGTGAGCAGGGAGGATGCCGGGTGTGCCATGACATCCCCTGCAGAGTTATCATAACCATGTAGTTATTAGATGTCAATGTTTTGATTATAAATTAGAATCATGAACTTAGTCATCGTTTCTTAGTTCAAGAACTTAAATATTTTGATAATTTTTTTTATATTATTACTTTCTTATAATAAAATATTGCGAGTTGAGACGAAATCAAATACTAATTAGATTTTATAATTATATTTTCATAATCACCACAAGTACCTAATAAAGAATAAAATAGATTGCTAACTATAGTATAATAATATAGTTGAAATCAAAATCAACCATTTTCGTGAGAATTGCGGGTTTTGTAGCCAGAACATTCAGGCCCATGCGGTATTGCTTATTTTCATACTACCTACAGGTTACAGCTATCAAAAATAAAAGAATTTCAATTAATTAGATAATCATTTTTTGTCATTATTATATATTATTATAATATAATCAAATGTATGTAGGTTTTTATACTGCTGTTACTTTATTGGAATTAAATCACAGTACAAACTTTTCAAATTAAAATATCTAAAATCAATAAATAAGCTAAATAAAATGCATGTTCATTTCCATTTGCTTTACATGTTATTTGTACCTATTAAGAGTTTTTGGGGAGCTATTTTTTGTATTGAGCTGTTTAAATATACCGACATCGGACATACCCTAGTCTGGGCCTGCCTGTGCATACTACATACTATGTGTATTATAATACAACGGATTTATTATTGTTAGATGAGTTTCGAAAATCATGGCAACTTTGACTCGATTTTCGTTTAAAGATAATTATAATTTGTAGTTAATTTTAGTTATTTAATATACGACATTTTCTTAATTATTAAGGCATACTTCTGCAAGATGATATTATGATCAATCCTACAATCCTTATCCTGATGTTTTTACATTCCTTATTAGTTGTTGAAGATCTCCACCTGTTCCTTCCTAGGACGTAATCTATTTGATTTCTAGGTATTGTAAGTAGGTAAATTTTCGGATTGTCCGCATGGTGACTATATACCCCATATAAATAATCGACGCATGTGATATTTGAAATTAGTGTTTGCTATAGAGAAATTGTTGTGTAGGTACAGAAGTCTTAGAAGTAATTATCCTCGCTTATTTCTCATTCCCATCCCAAACTTCCCGACTTTATATTACTCAATTAATGTTCATCAGTGTAGGTGGGTTATTCTTGTGTTGAAATCGTCAGTTGCTAGGAGTAGTTCCCTGTTTAGGATAGTTCTTACCACTGTGGTAATACCACATAATTTAGCCGTTGATAGAAATTTTCAATTTCTACATCATTCAATGATGAAGTAGGGGCGTAAACTTAAATTATGTTTAATGTTTATATCTACCGGGCGGCTCCATAGGCCATAGGGTAATAATAGATTGCTTTGAGTCTTACCTAGGATATTCGGTTATTATATTTATTATATCCTATCGGCTATCACTGTTCTTTATATAATTTACAATTATAGTGCCACGCCATTAATAGATTCTTGTTCATTACCCGATGATACTACCTACTACACATAAGCACAATTTGTGGGGGGGGACTTAGAAGGGTTTAGCCGGTCCAGTATTAAATTTAGCTCCTCCAAAAAATTGTGTTTTAATTAAAGTATTAATTATTTAATCTACTAATATACAGTAATCGTTTGAAGAAATTATTATTTATTTTTTTATTTTATTTGAATAAACGCCCATAAGGACTAAAATCTGGTTACAATTATAATATAATATAGTAATGTTATAAATAATGTAAAATAAAACTGTAATTAAATAATAATACTTATCAACAAAAATCGCATAATCAATAATTTAGTAGTTTTGCTGCTTTCGAATACAAAATCATAATATCGTTCATTTTTCGTTATGCCATACGCAAATATCGCTAGCTAGTTTGGGTAAAACATAGACATGCTATTTACTATTAATGATCAATATGGCAATATTACGTTTATATAAGAAATCTATATCCATTACTTGGCCCATTTCCAAATTTTGTGCAACCCAAACTAAAGTTAAATTGTACAATATTCTTTTTGGAGGTTCTATTTGTCAACGTTAAATTAACATAAAATCAAAAATCAATATTAAAATAATAAACAAATACAATCATACAATAATATTTTTACTTATATTAAGCTAATAAAATTGATAAATTGTATTATTTTAGATTCTGAGCGGAGCCCAATTGCCCTGCTTTTTAATTGATTATTATCATTATCCCAATTTATATATTTAGTAACAAAACAAGTATTTTTTAAAATTAAAGTTTTCGATTTCCAAAATTCTAGCGATAACCACTGGACAAAGGAATACAAATTTCATTAAATTATGGTTAGATAGGCCCGGTATTGACCGTACATCACGTCGATTTCACGGTTTTATTACCGTCAAGACGGTATAAAAAAAAAGTGGGCAGACTAGAGTTAAATTTGTAACACAACAAAATACATCCTCTTTAAACATTGATAATAAGTTCCTTGCATACCTACTTAAACGTTTAAACTCTAGCATGTTACAAAATTATTTATTTTTTGTTAGGTACACAATATTAGAAATTATATGATATATTTCAGTTTTACCACAGTTATGTTGTACATTTAAATAATTCAACATTTCAATTTGTCAATATAAGACCAACAATAATAATTATAAAACAAAATACATTTAAGATAAACATATTACATTAAGTCGAGAATATATTCTAATTTTAGAATTAAATATTTCAAATTTTGTTCTCTGATTGAACTCAAATTATTAATACGAAGAAGTGCATTTGGAATGTAAGCTCGACTTAAAACGCACAAATCATAAATTTTTTTCAAATTTTTTTTTTAATCATATCAATATTGTCATATATATTTATATATAAAATAAATTGACAATCTCACATACAATATAATTTAAGATTAAAATATTTTGTTTTTAAAATTATATGTATATGAGATAAAAATCATTTAATGTTAAAATACTAATGTACTTAAAACTATATACATAATATCGAATTAACAACTATTAAGTCGAGAATTAATATCATTTAAATAAATTAAATTATTTACAATGCTACTTTGGACTTTTTCCGGGCGATGGCATCTTCTACGGCCTTCAGTTGTTTCAACAACTCTTCTCGTCTTGACGGTGCTGCTCCTCCTTTCTTCTGTCAAAAAAATATATATATTTTTAAAAATTTTTTCTCATTCAATAATTACAATTATTAAGAGAGCACAAATGTTTATGCATAAAAAAGTATCACAATACATCATAAAGTATGCAGTAAAAAACATGAAAATATGCAATAAACTTTTAAAAATAGGTAATATTAACAAAATACATGCATGATATATATAATAAATTTAATTATTGATGTATTAGGAATACAAGCAATTTAAAATAAATGTATTGGAAAACAAATATTTTTTTTTAATAAAATTGTTTAACCCTTTGACAAGTGGCCTTGAAATACATTAATGCACCTCAGGGAACAGTGTTTGAAAGGAAAATTGTAGAAAATTAATTTATAAAATTAAGAGCAAAGTATAATAATATATATCCTACTTCTCAAAAATAATTTACAAATATTGATTATATTGAACTGAACCTCATAGTTCATAGATAGCAGCACATCATTTCATCAGGTAAAACTCAAATAAAAATAAAAATTAAATAGTGAGAAAAAATCACATAATACACGTCCACTCTGAAAAATAATAGGTTCTTACTTCTTAGTCGACTGAACTTAGTCTCAACTGAATTTTATATTACACTGTTATTCGTTTTTGCGAACAGTACATAATTTATATTTGTTTCAATAAGCAAAAAATATTAAAATGTATTAAAATATGCAATGATCATCAAATATGCAGAAACATGAAAAAAACGTCACCGTTAGTTAGAGAAACAATTATGATTCATAAGGATTGCTGACAAAAAAAAAAAAAAAATATATATAATTCCATATTCTAACTATTACTAATAGCTAAGAAATTATCTTATAAATGATGAATTATTAGTTTGATAATATTTTTTTTATAATTAGTTATTCCAGAACATTAAGGAAATATCTAACACTTTACTAAATGGAATTATTGGAGGCCAGTCATGAGACAACAGTTCACCCCTTTGCAGACGTGCATTAATTTAAATGAATCTTATGTATTGACTCCACGAATAACTTGAACAATTGGGTTAGTGGAACCAGTTTTGTGATATTAGTTTTTATAATGACCTACTTTCAAACTTAGAGGTAAAACTACTAAACACAGGGTCATAGGAAACTAATAGGATTTTATTTATAATGTTTACATGGCAACGTTAGAACTGTTTTAAACCCATTTTAAATTTTATTTATAGTAGTAAATAACTTAGCTATCAGAAATAAAGGAAGTATCCGAATATTTATAACTGTTTAAAATGTTACAATATAACGTAATTTGATACTTAAATTTTAAAGTAAGTTATGAAAATTTTAATACTGTAATATTTAGTAATATTTTATTAAAACATTAAAATATCAATAATCCTAGGTAATATACACACGCGGGTATAGCGTACTATAAAATATTTCACGTGGTAGTACTTACTCTTGGTGGAGAAGAACTTTTAGTATCATCATTATCAGATTCCAATGATCTCTTTTTCCCTTGAGAAACTAATTTTTCTAAAAAAAAAATTTAAATAAGTATAATATAACAAATTATATAAATATTAAATACTATTAAATGTTAACTATTAACATGTATTTTATGAATGTAACCTTTTTTAACTGGAGGAACAGTTGGAGCTCCCATTTTCTTCTTATTTAGTTTCATTTGCGCTTTTTGCATCTAAACAAAATTAGTTATTATATACAATAAAGTATTAAAAATTAACTTGTATATTTATTTGCATACCTTTTTTTTAAGCAATTTGTTAGGAGATAATCCTAATTTTTTTTGTTTCGGACTTCCTCCTTCAGATGAAGTTTCTGAATCACTTGAATCAGAAGACTCTGAAGAACCTGTTCCAGAGGCTGATTCACTGCTTGACGAAGATGAAGAGGTATGAGTAGTAGCTGGAGACTTAACTCCGCTTGGTTTATTTACTGCAAACCTAGGCGGCATTGGCATTTGTCTTGCTCTAAAAAAATGTTTTGTAAAATATTTTGCAACAATATGTAATACAAATATAGACTTACCTTTGTACAGGTTGTATAGAAGCTGGTGTATTTGTAGGGGAAACAGACCATCTATTAGTTGGCACTGGGGGATTCATTGATCGACTCATTGGTTTTTTATCAAATGCATCTGGAGAAGGATTTCTCTCTAAAAATATGTAAAAATTAGTGGTATATTTTATAACTAATAGTCATTTTAATTTCATTCAATAATTTTAAATAAATATCAAGGCAGTAGTCAACAATTATTTATGGAAGATACTCAACTCTTTATGCATTTTATTAACTATTAATAAATTTTAATTATATAATTGTTTTTATTTTTGATTCATACAATCTATACAATTTTAGTATAATAAGCATAAGTGATGGTAGAAGATTAGATTTACAAGAAACGGGAGCTTGGGTAGATATACTTATATAATAAACACAAAATATGAAATATAACTTAAGTTATTATTTATTAATCACGATTAATTTTGTACTTAAACTAGGTAAATTAGTTATTTGATAAATCTAAAAATATATATTTCAACACCTTAATAAATGAACAATAATTATCTCCTAAAAACTTTAATTTGTACATTTACATCAGTAAACAATATCAGTATGCTCTGAAATATATACCTACAATATATTAATTAATAATTTTGAATACTGTATTTAAGACACAATATCAACCAAGTCTGAATTTAAGCAAGTTTAAATCTCTTTAATGAAATAACTGAATAATAATTACCTGGCTTTCTATTTGTTTTACGGCCAGGGGATGTTTTAAATGACAATGGAGGTGCTTTCTTCCTATTTTTTGTAATTGAATTAGATCTACCTCTTGAACGACTACGCGAGGTATAAGTTGAGTTGCTTGAACTGCTGCTAGACCTATTAACATTACTGAGATGTAAGATGTAATTTAGTTGATAAAATATAAAAGCTATTTAGTACCTAGATGACGAGAATGAAGAATGAGAAGAATAAGACTTCTTTCTTCCTCTAAGTTTAGATCGGCCTCCAGGTGATTTAGATCTCATCCATGGATCAGACCAATCATCTCCTCTGCGTGGTCGACTTGATGACCTATCTCGTCTATTGCGATGACCAGAAGGTTGAGGGCTACACAATCAATTAATATAATATTGTACTTAAATAACAATTAATATAAAATTTAAAAATTAAATACCATACCTGTAAGATTTTTCAGAGCGTTGCATAATTACTTCTCTATTAGGAGGGTACTTAGGAGGCAAGCCTCGATGATGAGGTTTCAAACCTGGATGATAATAAGGTTCAGGGTGTGGATATGGATAATATGGATTTCTCCGTGGAGGGGCATGAAAATCTATTGGATGTCCAGGAGGAAAATGTGGTGGTAAAGGACGACCATGATGAGGAGGCCAAAATTCTGGTCGGTGATGGTAAAAATCTACTTGTGGTGGCATAAATTCATCCACATAGGCATCTGGAGGTGGACCCCTATGATGCCGAGCTTCTAAATCAGGTTTACTATAAAAATAATAAAATAAAAACATAATAACTTGTTTAATAACATTTTTTTAACATACTAACAATCTTTCAACAGGAGGGCTTAGAGCAGGTGAAGCAGTTGGACTAGTTGGACGCTGTGCATAGTAATCATTTTCTTTTTCTACTTCCTCTTGATTTGAAGTTAAGTTCATTTTTTTTTCTTCAAAGTCAATATCAGTTTCTTTTTTTTTATTAGACTTTTTAAGTATCTGATATAATGTAATAGAAATATTAATAAGAAATTAATAAAGAATTAATTATTTTAAAGTTTAAAGTAAATATGCTCTTTACCTCTTTAGCTTGACGTAATCCTCGTTCCCAAGCGGTTTCTACAGGAGGTATATCATCTTTTTTCATTGGTGGAATCGGACCTCCAGGAATCTAATTAATGTAACTCCCTTATGTTGATATTACAGTTTAAAAAAGATTAACTAAAAACAATATTTACCAAAGTTCTTTCATGTGCTCGATAAGAATCATTTGGATAAAATGAAGGTAGGCCACCAGGTGGTGGTATTGGGCGTACCATTTCAAACATTGAATAATTGCCTTTGTCCGCGACGCCCGGATGCAAAAATCTAGATAGACCATTCTTGATAGATTCATTTAGATCTTAAAACAATTTTACCACCAAATTACTCACCGACAGCTTGCACCCCAGGTACATTGTCCTCTCGAGTAAAATCGACATATTGGCCTGGGTTCTGTTTCTTCTGGCCGATGTTCACCTTCATCAGAAACTTCACCCTCTTCAAGTTCCTCAGGTTCTATTACTTCTTCTACTTCAACTTCAGTCTCGTCTTTAACTTGTTTTGGTTCATCGCATTCTCCATCGTCCCCATCATCAGCTTCAAAGTCTAAAGGTTCTTCAGGATCATTAACTACATTAGGCTCAGTCTTAACATCCAGATTATTATGACCGTTAACTGGAATAACAATTTCTTTCGAAGGAGAAGGAGTGCAATTATCACTTTTCCATTCTTTTGCACTTTTCTATAAAAAAAAAAAAAAAAACATAATAAGTACTATTTACCAATTGAATTGTGTAAATAATTTGTTTACTTGGGAAGCATTATCATCATTTATATTGTCCATTGAGTCTTCATCAGAAACATCCGATAAATAATTATCGTGAGGCTCCTTGGTTTCTTTATCCGATTCATTGCTTCTTGACGAAACTTTGGATGACGGTCGAGAATGGCTATTTCTGTCTGGAGAACCAGCTGTAGAAGATACACGACTCGATGAACTAGATTCTGAACTCGGACTTAATGGCTCATCATTTTGTTGATGATCAGGGCTACAAGCTTCAACAACAGAACTTTTTGATTTAGATGATGAACTATCAGGTGACAGAGGATCATCATCATCTTCATCATCGTCGTCCTGTTCTGGACTTAGTATTCCATTATCCATGCTTTGAGACCCAGACGTGTTATTATCGGGGCTCTGTAGGGCTGAGATATGACTGGATGCTGAAGATTGCTCTCTAATAACATTTTCTGGCGACGCAGTAATGCTTGAATTATTTGATAGAGAGTAATCAGAATTTGTAGAATTGTCTGATTCCATTTGTGCACGTTAGATACACAACTCCTAAGCATACATAATTTCCATTAGATCATTCTATATATAAAATGATGAATATAAAAAGTTCAGGATATGAAGCATAAGTGAAATTTGTCTAAAAATATAATCCTGAACTTGTAATGAATCCTTTGTATTAGAACATTGAAAAATTTCAAATTAAATGATGAAATGTATAGGTATATATCAGTAGAACGACCATTTATCCTGTAAAAAGCACAGCCCACCCAAAGATCGCTGTTTTCTGGTAGATCTTACCTTCCATCGCAGAGAGCATATCGAGGTGCCGAAATATATAACGGGAACACACTTTTTGTCGATAAATACATAACTTTAATACTTGGAATAAGTTTACGGAAGATAGAGCAACACGCGATCGACTTTCACGACACAAACTAACTGATTTAAATAAAAAAATAAAACAAATTTAATCGGATATCCGGTATATCTAAATGTACTCTCGGCTTGAATTAAATTTAAAAGTCGTCGATACAAAAAATGCTCTTATTTTTTTTCGCTGAAAACTAATAGAAGAAAGAAGAAGATAAAATGCACAAATAAATTATTTATATTATTATTATTGTTATTATAATGGTTCATAATATATTATTATGATATATATTTCGACATCATATTATTATTATAATTATTATAACCGTCGTCATAAGACAATAATAATTAATAACAACGATAACGAAATCACAAAACACACACGCGACACGACGACGACTGGCGGCGAATCGTGCGTGCCACGAGCACGGTGTATACGAACACGATTGCCGGTGTATGTCCGCGTCGTCGTCGTTTACCGCATAATATAATATTACTATAAAATGTATTTTTTTTTTAAATAAGTCCGTCGCCCAGTGCAAGCACGGACGCCAGTTCTCTCACCTCTTGGGTACGATTCTTGACGGCGTCTGAATTGACAGTGGCGGGACCGGACTCTGGAAGTTAGGCGGCGGTGGCGGCGGAGAGTAGGGCACTGGCGGCCCGTTGCTCACACGCGAGACAGGGCTGGGGCTACAACATGGGTCACAGTGCTACGGCGTTGTTCTGAGACCGCCCGATGACGATGTTCGGAGACGGAGTGCGTCGCGAGCTGAAAGGCACACGCACCGGACGGCCGCCGAGCACACGCACTGGTAATTGGTAATACGGCAGGGCCGACGAATGGTAGCGAAAACGACGATCAAAATGGCCGCGCGTTAAGATCGGTGCGGTAACTCGGCTAATGGCTACTCGATGGTCGATACTGTTGCTGTTTGACGTTGGTGCCTGGTGGTGGCGGTGGCTGCGGTAGGTCCGGTTGCGCTGCGGACGTCGTCGTCGAACTATTCTGATATTCTGAAGGTGTAATCGACGGTGGAGCATAGATAAGTATACTAACTGCAGTGTATTGTGGATGCCTCGATGGAGTGACGGACGTCGAGCGAGCGCATCAGCGACGCTCAGCAGTGCGTGCACCGGCCGCGGTGATGCATTACCGTGGTGCCCGCCGCCGATACAGGATTTAAGATAATATACAGGATAAATGTATAATCACTATAATCAGTAATCACGGTTTAAGATGTTATACTATATTATTTTATACTCGGAGATTTTTAATATTAATTTTATTTAAAATCTCTGTTTATACTATATTAATTATTAAGTATTAAATTAAGTATAATATCTTAAACAGTGAGGATAATTTAAGCGATTTAGGTATATGTTGTGTCAGTGGGAAGGAGAAAGCTGGCGTCTGTTCGTGCGCGGGATCGTTTGGCAGTAGAATTGTCATACGCGTCCACATGTTTCACGGGGCGTAGGGCTACACTGTCGTTTACCTCCATAGAAGTTTATGTTAGCCTATGCTGGTTACTTACCGTCGGATAACATGACCAGCGTCCAAGCATAAAAGAATGGGTCCAAGCGTTCCAGACTCCAGTTCTACAGCAATCATTCTGGCAGCGACAACAGCTTTTCCGTACCTTGCACTTTGTGTCCTTAATACTACACCAAAATCAAAGTTTTCATCAGAAGTGATTAGGTGAAGCATGGTCAAATGGTAGTCGACTCGTCGTGTTAAAGCTTCCAACGACAATCACAACCGTATTGATTGTTCAAATTAATTTTGACGTACAGTTCGATTTAAAGAAAGGTAATTATTGTTTAATACTTTCTAAATATTTCAATATAATTCTTGAAATCATAATAGGCCATAGGACATTATCATAAATTCTAATTAGTACCAGTGTTCATTTTTGATTTTTGGTTTCTTAACATAAGTATAAAACATCTCATATCACCGTTGTGTCCGTCCGTTAGTTACCTATACATAGTTATGATTGTTGATATTAAGATAGTTATTTGTTGTCCGTAGTTACTGTACATAGTTACAATTGTTGAATATTACGCTTGAATGGTCACAATTTAATTTTAAATATATATGCGATGGGTTACAAAGGTTGTGTGACAACCATGGAAAATAAATAAACAACAAATCAATTTGTTTGTATTTGTTTGTTGATTATTACACCCACAGATTGTAATACCAACTTGCAAAGTTAATTTTTTAGCAAAAACCATTAATGTTAATGGTCAGTAACAGTTACGATTAAACCGAATATTGATTCCATTTAAACACTTAAATAATATATGCAAAAGCAAAATAATTATCATTTATTCAGTTAGTAGAAAAGAATTCTATTAAGAGAATATGATGGAGAAATTAAACGTTTAAAAAGAAGCGATACCAAAATATGTAGGGAAGAACAATAATGTGCACAGCAAGTTGTGACAATAGGCTCAGAAGGGCGTAGGGAAGAACAAGACCGTTACAGCAAGTTTCGATGGCAGGATTTGGAGAACGAAAAAAATAATCGTATAATATAGAACTAACTACTATGGTTTATTGCAATGTATTAATCTACATTTAAATACCAGGAATTTAACCTGTAAACATGCCCACAGAGTTAGCTTTCTTAACTTATTTTTTTTTTTACATTTTTTGTAATTCACTGAATCTAAAAGTGTTTGAAAAACTTGTTGCTCTTATCTTGTTGCTCTTATTTAAATTAGAAGTAAAAGCCCTTTCGGCTTTCACCCTAAAATTGTTTTTTCTAGGTGATTACTCCAAGGTAAATTATGTGCGGGCCATTATACCAAAAAATCTGTAGCCTCAATAAAAATATTGAAAAACAAGGTACTTACCTTTTTTTGACTTATAGAAAAAAGCACGCTACTCAATATTTTCCAGTTCGAAGAAAATTTAAGAATCATAAATATGTATTAATATGTAACCATTAATTATATACATAGTTAACTAGTAGATTTAGGTAAATTTTGTATTTTAATTGTTTCTATGGTGATAATGATGAGCAAAGCGTTAGGTTAGATTAGCCATATTGGTTAGAAAATGAAAATATCTGTACTTAGCCCAAAAACCTATTTATGTTAAAACAAAATTTTATGATTGTAGTGTACTTACTACTTACTTCTTTAGTCATATTTACATAGCATCATATTTTGCATAATAATGTATTTAGAATGAGTAATAAATGTAAAATATTTTAAATAACGGGAATTGTTAACAAAGAATAAAAGATTTAAAATTTGGTTTATTGGTACCTAATACAATCTTTATGTTGACAAATCCATGTTTTGTAAGCTAAAAAGAATGCATAGCCCTATTGATTTTAATCTATAATTTATGTTATTTATAGAGATATCAAATGTAACAGAGTATGGTAAATGAGGAGTACTCCCTCTAAAATTTGTCTATACAATATTTTTGTGTACCTATGCTTAAAGTTGAAAAAAATGGATACCGTAGTTTTGTATAAATTGGTAAAACAAAAAAAACACTAAAACAAAAATAGGGTCAAATTCGGTTACAAAGATCTTTAAGGGACCTAGGGAATCTGATCGTTAAAACCAAATTTCGTTATATCTGAATTGTAAAGAGTAACTTGATTTTTTTGAAAAATTGATTTATTAAACAAGTTCTTTACTGTATAATTTTATTTAAAATTACATATTTTAACATTAAAGGTATTTATAATTTTTAATAGAAGTACATATCATATATTATAGGTTATGTGTACGATTTGTTAGAAAAACAATCTATTATAGTGGTTTGTTTATAATTTTGAATAAAAATGTTTAACAAAATTAGAAATATTGTTTAATGTCATTGATACCTCTGGCCCTGGCGTATTTAAATCACTGTTAACCGAAACCAAAGTAAGCACCTGATCAATATAAAAATAAATTTCCGAAATAGACGGTACTTTAAAGTTTAAATACGATTTCTTCGCTCTATTGGTCAGGTTGTTCCTCTAAGAAACGTATGCCATATACAATACGGTCGTACGAAACACATTATCTGTTACAGATAAGATTTTAGAATTATCGCTTCGAACGAAATCAAATTTACTACACAATGTATTAATGTATTATTAATCGCTATAGGCAATTATAAACATTAAAAACCAATTTGCGTATTTTGTTTCAAAATAACATCGCCTACATCAGGATTATCGTCATAATCCGCGATATCGTTTTACACTAATAAAAGTACTACACATAACAAAATAAAACCAATCATATACATTGCTTGGAATCGTTATATACAACATCGTAATAAGCGAATTTGACTGTACATTGCGTCTTATTTTATATTTGTTCATTTTTTTTATAAGGTTAGTATCCTTTTCGTTTCGCGTCTTTATTATGATTTATGTGGGACATATTATGTACTATGTCGATCAATTGAAGCCATTTATACAACAATGCAAGATTTAAGAACCAATCTAACTATCTAAGGATATTTCATTATAGCCAGTTAGATTCTTTAGATTGTATGTAACTTTATAATAATTTCTTCATTTTTAATTTTTCATTACAGACTCGATTTACCCGAGGTTTTTTGTAAATTGTAGATCGTTTTCAAATTAGAAAATGGGTAAATAACATAGTTACATACATGACAAAATATATACTTGGTCTTGATTACTTACAACCACAGAACATTACAACTAACTCTTCTGTCGATCTCGGAAAACTTGATTGTAAAATAGAAATACACCCGATGGCCGTGGCGCTATCTGTTTGAATTTTATCGAAGTAATACCACAGAATAATATAAACTACCACAAACTACGGACTATAGATATCTTAGTCCGTGTAGTAAACTTTCCTTTTTTAGGAAGTAATACAATTTTTCTTTTCTATGGAATCGCGATAGTTTATGATGATAAAAATGCAGTTGACTTTTAGTATCACTAGTTTCGTAGAATAATGGCAAAAAAAAAATCAAATCTTGGTAGATATACTATTACTAATAAAGCAACTCGGAGGAAACGTTTAGCCAGAAAAGCTGCTACCCAAATGTCACCGGGATGTGATCGTAAAAAAAAAATCGGTAATAATCTCAATACTAATTAACTCTATACAATAAACTACCTTTTTAACAATTTCATCTTTTTCGTTTATTATTTTCAAGTTAAGAATTGAAACCGATTTGCACAAAAAGTATCATTACACTTAAACCGAAGTTATCCACCAAACACATGTTGGATTTGTTCTCAAAGCTAGGTACACCGCCTTATCCGTGAGGTACACTCAGTCACGGATCTACGAATTTTTTTATGTGGGGTGCTCGTATTCTGTATACTTCATACTAATGGCAAGACTTTTTTTTAGTCCTTAAAATGGATGTGCTCAATATTTCAACTTTATAAACAACACCATTTAATATAGCGTTTATTCACTTAAGCTACACTTCATTTTTTTGTTTTAAAACGTAGGTACGTATTTCAACTAGTTAAGAATGATGGTGCAAAAAACAATTGGGGAAATCATTATTTCAGATGTTATTCCATAAGTTTGCAATTTTACGTTTACATGCACAACACTGTACTTAACTGTCGCGCTCAGCGTCTATAACAAATTTTGAAATTTATTTTTACATATTTGAACGAGTTAAGAATGATGGTAAAATCAGCGGTATATTTCTTGTTTTCCCGGACACCCTTTTTTCAATTTGTTTGATTCTACATTTCTACGTATTTAGGCATGCTGAAAACGATGGTGTAGTCAGAATTTGGCGGTCGGACTTAGTTTTGAAGTTTTAGCTTTTTGAAGTCTAGGACCCATCCAAGGTGGTTTTACATAATAAGTCGAGGGATATTTTTTATTTTAATAGAAATATATAACCATGAATTAAATTGTTGTTTTATGCACGTAATTCTTAGATTCCCAATTGAGGAGTGTAATATTTGTAGGATGATGATATATGTATATATTTAAATATATATAAAATTAAAAACAATTTGACTTAGTGTTCTTTTAACATTTTAACATAACATACTAAGAACTGAACAACTCACAATGCAATAATAGAACAAGAGTGACTGTGTGAGTATATGACAATTGACAAATATTTTAAGGTTATGACTAAGGTCATGGAACAAACACTACAGTTCCTCCAAACTTAATTAGAGTACTATTCATATAAAATACATAATAAAATATTAACTTTAACAATTAAAA